>JAKSXO010000241.1:0-97500 GCA_024509115.1 Crotalus helleri
CTATCTATCTACCTACCTACCTATCTCTATCTATCTATCTATCTACCTACCTACCTATCTGTATCTATCTATCTACCTACCTACCTATCTGTATCTATCAATCTACCTATCTACCTATCTCTATCTATCAATCTACCTACCTACCTATCTCTATCTATATACCTACCCACCTATCTGTATTTATCTATCTACCTACCTACCTATCTCTATCTATCTATCTACCTACCTACCTATCTCTATCTATCTATCTACCTATCTACCTATCTGTATCTATCAGTCTACCTACCAACCTATCTCTATCTATCTATCTTCCTACCTACCTATCTGTATCTATATATCTACCTACCTACCTATCTCTATCTATCAATCTACCTACCTACCTATCTCTATCTATCTATCTACCTACCTACCTATCTCTATCTATCTATCTCCCTACCTACCTATCTGTATCTATCTATCTACCTACCTACCTATCTGAATCTATGAATCTACCTACCTACCTATCTCTATCTATCTATTTACCTACCTACCTATCTCTATCTATCTATCTACCTACCTACCTATCTCTATCTATCTATCTACCTACCTACCTATCTCTATCAATCTACCTACCTACCTATCTCTATCTATCTACCTACCTACCTATCTCTATCTATCTATCTATCTACCTACCTACCTATCTGTATCTATCTATCTACCTACCTACCTATCTGTATCTATCAATCTACCTATCTACCTATCTCTATCTATCAATCTACCTACCTACCTATCTCTATCTATATACCTACCCACCTATCTGTATTTATCTATCTACCTACCTACCTATCTCTATCTATCTATCTACCTACCTACCTATCTCTATCTATCTATCTACCTATCTACCTATCTGTATCTATCAGTCTACCTACCTACCTATCTCTATCTATCTATCTACCTACCTACCTATCTGTATCTATCTATCTACCTACCTACCTATCTGTATCTATCAATCTACCTACCTACCTATCTCTATCTATATATCTACCTACCCACCTATCTGTATTTATCTATCTACCTACCTATCTGTATCTATCTACCTACCTACCTACCTATCTGTATCTATCAATCTACCTACCTACCTATCTCTATCTATCAATCTACCTACCTACCTATCTCTATCTATCAATTTACCTACCTACCTATCTCTATCTATCTATCTATCTACCTGCCTACATATCTGTATCTATATATCTACCTACCTACCTATCTCTATCTATCAATCTACCTACCTACCTATCTCTATCTATCAATCTACCTACCTACCTATCTGTATCTATTTATCTACCTACCTACCTATCTCTATCTATCTATCTACCTACCTACCTATCTCTATCTATCTATCTACCTACCTACCTATCTCTATCTATCAATCTACCTACCTACCTATCTGTATCTATCAATCTACCTACCTACCTATCTGTATCTATCTATCTACCTACCTACCTACCTATCTCTATCTATCTATCTACCTACCTACCTATCTGTATCTATCTATCTATCTATCTATCTATCTATCTATCTATCTATCTATCTATCTATCTATCTATCTATCTACCTACCTATCTGTATCTATCTACCTACCTACCTACCTATCTGTATCTATCAATCTACCTACCTACCTATCTGTATTTATCTATCTACCTACCTACCTATCTCTATCTATCTATCTACCTACCTACCTATCTCTATCTATCTATCTACCTACCTACCTATCTGTATCTATGTACCTACCTACCGATCTGTATCTATCTATCTACCTACCTACCTATCTCTATCTATCTATCTACCTACCTACCTATCTCTATCAATCTACCTACCTACCTATCTCTATCTATCTATCTACCTACCTACCTATCTCTATCTATCTATCTACCTACCTACATATCTGTATCTATATATGTACCTACCTACCTATCTCTATCTATCAATCTACCTACCTACCTATCTCTATCTATCAATCTACCTACCTACCTATCTCTATCTATCAATTTACCTACCTACCTATCTCTATCTATCTATCTACCTGCCTACATATCTGTATCTATATATCTACCTACCTACCTATCTCTATCTATCAATCTACCTACCTACCTATCTCTATCTATCAATCTACCTACCTACCTATCTGTATCTATTTATCTACCTACCTATCTCTATCTATCTATCTACCTACCTACCTATCTCTATCTATCTATCTACCTACCTACCTATCTCTATCTATCAATCTACCTACCTACCTATCTGTATCTATCTATCTACCTACCTACCTATCTCTATCTATCTATCTACCTACCTACCTATCTGTATCTATCTATCTACCTACCTACCTATCTGTATCTATCTACCTACCTACCTACCTACCTATATCTATCTATCTACCTACCTATCTCTATCAATCTACCTACCTAACTATCTCTATCTATCTACCTACCTACCTACCTATCTCTATCTATCAACCTACCTACCTATCTGTATCTATCTATCTACCTACCTACCTATCTGTATCTATCTACCTACCTACCTACCTATCTCTATCTATCTATCTACCTACCTACGTATCTCTATCAATCTACCTACCTACCTATCTCTATCTATTTATCTACCTACCTATCTCTATCAATCTACCTACCTACCTATCTGTATCTATCAATCTACCTACCTACCTATCTCTATCTATCTACCTACCTACCTATCTCTATCAATCTACCTACCTACCTATCTGTATCTATCTACCTACCTACCTACCTACCTATCTCTCTCTATCTATCTACCTACCTACATATCTGTATCTATATATTTACCTACCTACCTATCTGTATCTATCTATCTACCTACCTACCTATCTCTATCTATCTATCTACCTACCTACCTATCTCTATCTATCAATCTACCTACCTACCTATCTGTATCTATCTACCTACCTACCTACCTACCTATCTGTATCTATCTATCTACCTACCTACCTATCTCTATCTATCTACCTACCTACCTACCTATCTCTATCTATCAATCTACCTACCTTCCTATCTCTATCTATCTATCTTCCTACCTACCTATCTGTATCTACATTTCTACCTACCTACCTATCTGTATCTATCTACCTACCTACCTATCTCTATCTATCAATCTACCTACCAACCTATCTCTATCTATCTATCTTCCTACCTACCTATCTGTATCTATATATCTACCTACCTACCTATCTCTATCTATCAATATACCTACCTACCTATCTCTATCTATCTATCTACCTACCTACCTATCTCTATCTATCTATCTACCTACCTACCTATCTGTATCTATCTATCTACCAACCTACCTATCTGAATCTATGAATCTACCTACCTACCTATCTCTATCTATCTATTTACCTACCTACCTATCTCTATCTATCTATCTACCTACCTACCTATCTCTATCTATCTATCTACCTACCTACCTATCTCTATCAATCTACCTACCTACCTACTTATCTCTATCTATCTACCTACCTACCTATCTCTATCTATCTATCTACCTACCTATCTCTATCTATCAATCTACCTACCTACCTATCTGTATCTATCTATCTACCTACCTACCTATCTGTATCTATCAATCTACCTACCTACCTATCTCTATCTATATATCTACCTACCCACCTATCTGTATTTATCTATCTACCTAACTATCTGTATCTATCTACCTACCTACCTACCTATCTGTATCTATCTACCTACCTACCTACCTATCTGTATCTATCAATCTACCTACCTACCTATCTGTATCTATCTATCTATCTACCTACCTACCTATCTCTATCTATCTATCTACCTACCTACCTATCTGTATCTATCTATCTATCTATCTATCTATCTATCTATCTATCTATCTATCTATCTATCTACCTACCTATCTTTATCTATCTACCTACCTACCTACCTATCTGTATCTATCAATCTACCTACCTACCTATCTGTATTTATCTATCTACCTACCTACCTATCTCTATCTATCTATCTACCTACCTACCTATCTCTATCTATCTATCTACCTACCTACTTATCTGTATCTATCTACCTACCTACCGATCTGTATCTATCTACCTACCTACCTATCTCTATCTATCTACCTACCTACCTACCTATCTCTATCAATCTACCTACCTACCTATCTCTATCTATCTATCTACCTACCTACCTATCTCTATCTATCTATCTATCTACCTACCTACATATCTGTATCTATATATCTACCTACCTACCTATCTGTATCTATCTATCTACCTACCTACCTATCTGTATCTATCTACCTACCTACCTACGTATCTCTATCTATCTATCTATCTATCTATCTATCTACCTACCTACCTATCTCTATCTATCTATCTACCTACCTACCTATCTCTATCTATCAAAATACCTACCTACCTATCTGTATCTATCTATCTACCTACCTACCTATCTCTATCTATCTATCTACCTACCTACCTATCTCTATCTATCTATCTACCTACCTACCTATCTGTATCTATCAATCTACCTACCTACCTATCTCTATCTATCTACCTACCTACCTACCTATCTGTATCTATCTATCTACCTACCTACACCTATCTGTATCTATCTACCTACCTACCTATCTCTATCTATCAATCTACCTACCTATCTCTATCAATCTACCTACCTACCTACCTATCTCTATCTATCTACCTACCTACCTACCTATCTCTATCTATCAATCTACCTATCTATCTATCTACCTACCTACCTATCTCTATCTATCTACCTACCTACCTACCTATCTCTATCTATCTACCTACCTACCTATCTCTATCTATCTATCTACCTACCTACCTATCTCTATCTATCTACCTACCTACCTATCTCTATCTATCTATCTACCTACCTACCTATCTCTATCTATCAATCTACCTACCTACCTATCTCTATCAATCTACCTACCTACCTATCTCTATCTATCTACCTACCTACCTACCTATCTCTATCTATCAATCTACCTACCTACCTATCTGTATCTATCTATCTACCTACCTACCTATCTGTATCTATCTACCTACCTACCTACCTATCTCTATCTATCTATCTATCTATCTATCTATCCACCTACCTACCTATCTCTATCTATCTATCTACCTACCTACCTATCTCTATCTATCAATCTACCTACCTACCTATCTGTATCTATCTATCTACCTACCTATCTCTATCTATCTACCTACCTACCTACCTATCTCTATCTATCAATCTACCTACCTACCTATCTGTATCTATCTATCTACCTACCTACCTATCTGTATCTATCTACCTACCTACCTACCTATCTCTATCTATCTATCTATCTATCTATCTATCTATCTATCTATCTATCTATCTATCTATCTATCTATCTATCTATCTACCTACCTACCTATCTCTATCTATCTATCTACCTACCTACCTATCTCTATCTATCAATCTACCTACCTACCTATCTGTATCTATCTATCTACCTACCTACCTATCTCTATCTATCTATCTACCTACCTACCTATCTCTATCTATCTATCTACCTACCTACCTATCTGTATCTATCAATCTACCTACCTACCTATCTCTATCTATCTACCTACCTACCTATCTCTATCTATCTATCTACCTACCTACCTATCTGTATCTATCTATCTACCTACCTACCTATCTGTATCTATCTATCTACCTACCTACCTATCTCTATCTATCAATCTACCTACCTATCTCTATCAATCTACCTACCTACCTACCTATCTCTATCTATCTACCTACCTACCTACCTATCTCTATCTATCAATCTACCTACCTACCTATCTGTATCTATCTATCTACCTACCTACCTATCTCTATCTATCTACCTACCTACCTACCTATCTCTATCTATCTATCTACCTACCTACCTATCTCTATCTATCTATCTACCTACCTACCTATCTCTATCTATCTATCTATCTATCTACCTACCTATCTCTATCTATCTATCTACCTACCTACCTATCTCTATCTATCTACCTTCCTACTTATCTCTATCTATCTATCTACCTACCTACCTATCTGTATCTATCTACCTACCTACCTACCTATCTTTATCTATCAATCTACCTATCTACCTATCTCTATCTATCAATCTACCTACCTACCTATCTCTATCTATATACCTACCCACCTATCTGTATTTATCTATCTACCTACCTACCTATCTCTATCTATCTATCTACCTACCTACCTATCTCTATCTATCTATCTACCTACCTACCTATCTGTATCTATCAGTCTACCTACCTACCTAACTCTATCTATCTATCTACCTACCTACCTATCTCTATCTATCTATCTACCTACCTATCTCTATCTATCAATCTACCTACCTACCTATCTGTATCTATCTATCTACCTACCTACCTATCTGTATCTATCAATCTACCTACCTACCTATCTCTATCTATATATCTACCTACCCACCTATCTGTATTTATCTATCTACCTACCTATCTGTATCTATCTACCTACCTACCTACCTATCTGTATCTATCAATCTACCTACCTACCTATCTCTATCTATCAATCTACCTACCTACCTATCTCTATCTATCAATCTACCTACCTACCTATCTGTATCTATCTATCTACCTACCTACCTATCTCTATCTACCTACCTACCTACCTACCTACCTATCTCTATCTATCTATCTACCTACCTACCTATCTCTATCTATCTATCTACCTACCTACCTATCTGTATCTATCTATCTATCTATCTATCTATCTATCTATCTATCTATCTATCTATCTATCTATCTATCTACCTACCTATCTGTATCTATCTACCTACCTACCTACCTATCTGTATCTATCAATCTACCTACCTACCTATCTGTATTTATCTATCTACCTACCTACCTATCTCTATCTATCTATCTACCTACCTACCTATCTCTATCTATCTATCTACCTACCTATCTGTATCTATCTACCTACCTACCGATCTGTATCTATCTATCTACCTACCTACCTATCTCTATCTATCTATCTACCTACCTACCTATCTCTATCAATCTACCTACCTACCTATCTCTATCTATCTATCTACCTACCTACCTATCTCTATCTATCTATCTACCTACCTACATATCTGTATCTATATATCTACCTACCTACCTATTTCTATCTATCAATCTACCTACCTACCTATCTCTATCTATCAATCTACCTACCTACCTATCTCTATCTATCAATTTACCTACCTACCTATCTCTATCTATCTATCTACCTGCCTACATATCTGTATCTATATATCTACCTACCTACCTATCTCTATCTATCAATCTACGTACCTACCTATCTCTATCTATCAATCTACCTACCTACCTATCTGTATCTATTTATCTACCTACTTACCTATCTCTATCTATCTATCTACCTACCTACCTATCTCTATCTATCTACCTACCTACCTACCTATCTCTATCTATCAATCTACCTACCTACCTATCTGTATCTATCTATCTACCTACCTACCTATCTCTATCTATCTATCTACCTACCTACCTATCTGTATCTATCTATCTACCTACCTACCTATCTGTATCTATCTACCTACCTACCTACCTACCTATATCTATCTATCTACCTAACTACCTATCTCTATCAATCTACCTACCTACCTATCTCTATCTATCTACCTACCTACCTACCTATCTCTATCTATCAATCTACCTACCTACCTATCTGTATCTATCTATCTACCTACCTACCTATCTGTATCTATCTACCTACCTACCTACCTATCTCTATCTATCTATCTACCTACGTACGTATCTCTATCAATCTACCTACCTACCTATCTCTATCTATTTATCTACCTACCTACCTATCTCTATCTATCTAACTACCTACCTACCTATCTGTATCTATCAATCTACCTACCTACCTATCTCTATCTATCTACCTACCTACCTATCTCTATCAATCTACCTACCTACCTATCTGTATCTATCTACCTACCTACCTACCTATCTCTCTCTATCTATCTACCTACCTACATATCTGTATCTATATATTTACCTACCAACCTATCTGTATCTATCTATCTACCTACCTACCTATCTCTATCTATCTATCTACCTACCTACCTATCTCTATCTATCAATCTACCTACCTACCTATCTGTATCTATCTACCTACCTACCTACCTACCTATCTGTATCTATCTATCTACCTACCTACCTATCTCTATCTATCTACCTACCTACCTACCTATCTCTATCTATCAATCTACCTACCTACCTACCTACCTATCTCTATCTATCTATCTACCTACCTATCTCTATCTATCTATCTACCTACCTATCTCTATCTATCTACCTACCTACCTACCTATCTCTATCTATCAATCTACCTACCTACCTATCTGTATCTATCTATCTACCTACCTACCTATCTCTATCTATCTACCTACCTACCTACCTATCTCTATCTATCTATCTACCTACCTACCTATCTCTATCTATCTATCTACCTACCTACCTATCTCTATCTATCTATCTATCTACCTACCTATCTCTATCTATCTATCTACCTACCTACCTATCTCTATCTATCTACCTACCTACCTACCTATCTCTATCTATCTATCTACCTACCTACCTATCTGTATCTATCTATCTACCTACCTACCTATCTGTATCTATCAATCTACCTATCTACCTATCTCTATCTATCAATCTACCTACCTACCTATCTCTATCTATATACCTACCCACCTATCTGTATTTATCTATCTACCTACCTACCTATCTCTATCTATCTATCTACCTACCTACCTATCTCTATCTATCTACCTACCTACCTATCTCTATCTATCAGTCTACCTACCTACCTATCTCTATCTATCTACCTACCTACCTATCTCTATCTATCTATCTACCTACCTATCTCTATCTATCAATCTACCTACCCACCTATCTGTATCTATCTATCTACCTACCTACCTATCTGTATCTATCAATCTACCTACCTACCTATCTCTATCTATATATCTACCTACCCACCTATCTGTATTTATCTATCTACCTACCTATCTGTATCTATCTACCTACCTACCTACCTATCTGTATCTATCAATCTACCTACCTACCTATCTCTATCTATCAATCTACCTACCTACCTATCTCTATCTATCTATCTACCTACCCACCTATCTGTATTTATCTATCTACCTACCTATCTTTATCTATCTACCTACCTACCTACCTATCTGTATCTATCAATCTACCTACCTACCTATCTGTATCTATCTATCTATCTACCTACCTACCTATCTCTATCTATCTATCTACCTACCTACCTATCTGTATCTATCTATCTATCTATCTACCTACCTATCTGTATCTATCTACCTACCTACCTACCTATCTGTATCTATCAATCTACCTACCTACCTATCTGTATTTATCTATCTACCTACCTACCTATCTCTATCTATCTATCTACCTACCTACCTATCTCTATCTATCTATCTACCTACCTACCTATCTGTATCTATCTACCTACCTACCGATCTGTATCTATCTATCTACCTACCTACCTATCTCTATCTATCTATCTACCTACCTACCTATCTCTATCAATCTACCTACCTACCTATCTCTATCTATCTATCTACCTACCTACCTATCTCTATCTATCTATCTACCTACCTACATATCTGTATCTATATATCTACCTACCTACCTATCTCTATCTATCAATCTACATACCTACCTATCTCTATCTATCAATCTACCTACCTACCTATCTCTATCTATCAATTTACCTACCTACCTATCTCTATCTATCTATCTACCTGCCTACATATCTGTATCTATATATCTACCTACCTACCTATCTCTATCAATCTACCTACCTACCTATCTCTATCTATCAATCTACCTACCTACCTATCTGTATCTATTTATCTACCTACCTACCTATCTCTATCTATCTATCTACCTACCTACCTATCTCTATCTATCTATCTACCTACCTACCTATCTCTATCTATCAATCTACCTACCTACCTATCTGTATCTATCTATCTACCTACCTACCTATCTCTATCTATCTATCTACCTACCTACCTATCTGTATCTATCTATCTACCTACCTACCTATCTGTATCTATCTGCCTACCTACCTACCTACCTATATCTATCTATCTACCTACCTACCTATCTCTATCAATCTACCTACCTACCTATCTCTATCTATCTACCTACCTACCTACCTATCTCTATCTATCAATCTACCTACCTACCTATCTGTATCTATCTATCTACCTACCTACCTATCTGTATCTATCTACCTACCTACCTACCTATCTCTATCTATCTATCTACCTACCTACGTATCTCTATCAATCTACCTACCTACCTATCTCTATCTATTTATCTACCTACCTACCTATCTATCAATCTACCTACCTACCTATCTGTATCTATCTACCTACCTACCTACCTATCTCTCTCTATCTATCTACCTACCTACATATCTGTATCTATATATTTACCTACCTACCTATCTGTATCTATCTATCTACCTACCTACCTATCTCTATCTATCTATCTACCTACCCACCTATCTCTATCTATCAATCTACCTACCTACCTATCTGTATCTATCTACCTACCTACCTACCTACCTATCTGTATCTATCTATCTACCTACCTACCTATCTCTATCTATCTACCTACCTACCTATCTCTATCAATCTACCTACCTACCTATCTGTATCTATCTACCTACCTACCTACCTATCTCTCTCTATCTATCTACCTACCTACATATCTGTATCTATATATTTACCTACCTACCTATCTGTATCTATCTATCTACCTACCTACCTATCTCTATCTATCTATCTACCTACCTACCTATCTCTATCTATCAATCTACCTACCTACCTATCTGTATCTATCTACCTACCTACCTACCTACCTATCTGTATCTATCTATCTACCTACCTACCTATCTCTATCTATCTACCTACCTACCTACCTATCTCTATCTATCAATCTACCTACCTACTTACCTATCTCTATCTATCTATCTACCTACCTACCTATCTCTATCTATCTACCTACCTACCTATCTCTATCTATCTATCTATCTACCTACCTACCTATCTCTATCTATCAATCTACCTACCTACCTATCTCTATCAATCTACCTACCTACCTATCTCTATCTATCTACCTACCTACCTACCTATCTCTATCTATCTATCTATCTATCTATCTATCTATCTATCTATCTATCTATCTATCCACCTACCTACCTATCGCTATCTATCTACCTACCTACCTATCTCTATCTATCAATCTACCTACCTACCTATCTGTATCTATCTATCTACCTACCTATCTCTATCTATCTACCTACCTACCTACCTATCTCTATCTATCAATCTACCTACCTACCTATCTGTATCTATCTATCTACCTACCTACCTATCTGTATCTATCTACCTACCTACCTACCTATCTCTATCTATCTATCTATCTATCTATCTATCTATCTATCTACCTACCTACCTACCTATCTCTATCTATCTATCTACCTACCTACCTATCTCTATCTATCAATCTACCTACCTACCTATCTGTATGTATCTATCTACCTACCTACCTATCTCTATCTATCTATCTACCTACCTACCTATCTGTATCTATCAATCTACCTACCTACCTATCTCTATCTATCTACCTACCTACCTATCTCTATCTATCTACCTACCTACCTACCTATCTGTATCTATCTATCTACCTACCTATCTGTATCTATCTATCTACCTACCTACCTATCTCTATCTATCAATCTACCTACCTATCTCTATCAATCTACCTACCTACCTACCTATCTCTATCTATCTACCTACCTACCTACCTTTCTCTATCTATCAATCTACCTACCTACCTATCTGTATTTATCTATCTACCTACCTACCTATCTCTATCTATCTATCTACCTACCTACCTATCTCTATCTATCTATCTACCTACCTACCTATCTGTATCTATCTACCTACTTACCGATCTGTATCTATCTATCTACCTACCTACCTATCTCTATCTATCTATCTACCTACCTACCTATCTCTATCAATCTACCTACCTACCTATCTCTATCTATCTACCTACCTACCTATCTCTATCTATCTATCTACCTACCTACATATCTGTATCTATATATCTACCTACCGACCTATCTCTATCTATCAATCTACCTACCTACCTATCTCTATCTATCAATCTACCTACCTACCTATCTCTATCTATCAATTTACCTACCTACCTATCTCTATCTATCTATCTACCTGCCTACATATCTGTATCTATATATCTACCTACCTACCTATCTCTATCTATCAATCTACCTACCTACCTATCTCTATCTATCAGTCTACCTACCTACCTATCTGTATCTATTTATCTACCTACCTACCTACCTATCTATCTATCTATCTACCTACCTACCTATCTGTATCTATCTATCTATCTATCTTATCTATCTATCTATCTATCTATCTATCTATCTATCTATCTATCTATCTATCTACCTACCTATCTGTATCTATCTACCTACCTACCTACCTATCTGTATCTATCAATCTACCTACCTACCTATCTGTATCTATCTATCTATCTACCTACCTACCTATCTATCTATCTATCTACCTACCTACCTATCTGTATCTATCTATCTATCTACTATCTATCTACCTACCTATCTGTATCTATCTACCTACCTACCTACCTATCTGTATCTATCAATCTACCTACCTACCTATCTGTATTTATCTATCTACCTACCTACCTATCTCTATCAATCTACCTACCTACCTATCTGTATCTATCTACCTACCTACCTACCTATCTCTCTCTATCTATCTACCTACCTACATATCTGTATCTATATATTTACCTACCAACCTATCTGTATCTATCTATCTACCTACCTACCTATCTCTATCTATCTATCTACCTACCTACCTATCTCTATCTATCAATCTACCTACCTACCTATCTGTATCTATCTACCTACCTACCTACCTACCTATCTGTATCTATCTATCTACCTACCTACCTATCTCTATCTATCTACCTACCTACCTACCTATCTCTATCTATCAATCTACCTACCTACCTACCTATCTCCTATCTATCTATCTACCTACCTATCTCTATCTATCTATCTACCTACCTATCTCTATCTATCATACCTACCTACCTACCTATCTCTATCTATCAATCTACCTACCTACCTATCTGTATCAATCTATCTACCTACCTACCTATCTCTATCTATCTACCTACCTACCTACCTATCTCTATCTATCTATCTACCTACCTACCTATCTCTATCTATCTATCTACCTACCTACCTATCTCTATCTATCTATCTATCTACCTACCTATCTCTATCTATCTATCTACCTACCTACCTATCTCTATCTATCTACCTACCTACCTATCTCTATCTATCTATCTACCTACCTACCTCTCTGTATCTATATATCTACCTACCTACCTATCTGTATCTATCAATCTACCTATCTACCTATCTCTATCTATCAATCTACCTACCTACCTATCTCTATCTATATACCTACCCACCTATCTGTATTTATCTATCTACCTACCTACCTATCTCTATCTATCTATCTACCTACCTACCTATCTCTATCTATCTATCTACCTACCTACCTATCTCTATCTATCAGTCTACCTACCTACCTATCTCTATCTATCTATCTACCTACCTACCTATCTCTATCTATCTATCTACCTACCTATCTCTATCTATCAATCTACCTACCCACCTATCTGTATCTATCTATCTACCTACCTACCTATCTGTATCTATCAATCTACCTACCTACCTATCTCTATCTATATATCTACCTACCCACCTATCTGTATTTATCTATCTACCTACCTATCTGTATCTATCTACCTACCTACCTACCTATCTGTATCTTTCAATCTACCTACCTACCTATCTCTATCTATCAATCTACCTACCTACCTACCTATCTCTATCTATCTATCTACCTACCCACCTATCTGTATTTATCTATCTACCTACCTATCTGTATCTATCTACCTACCTACCTACCTATCTGTATCTATCAATCTACCTACCTACCTATCTGTATCTATCTATCTACCTACCTACCTATCTCTATCTATCTATCTACCTACCTACCTATCTGTATCTATCTATCTATCTATCTACCTACCTATCTGTATCTATCTACCTACCTACCTACCTATCTGTATCTATCAATCTACCTACCTACCTATCTGTATTTATCTATCTACCTACCTACCTATCTCTATCTATCTATCTACCTACCTACCTATCTCTATCTATCTATCTACCTACCTACCTATCTGTATCTATCTACCTACCTACCAATCTGTATCTATCTATCTACCTACCTACCTATCTCTATCTATCTATCTACCTACCTACCTATCTCTATCAATCTACCTACCTACCTATCTCTATCTATCTATCTACCTACCTACCTATCTCTATCTATCTATCTACCTACCTACATATCTGTATCTATATATCTACCTACCTACCTATCTCTATCTATCAATCTACATACCTACCTATCTCTATCTATCAATCTACCTACCTACCTATCTCTATCTATCAATTTACCTACCTACCTATCTCTATCTATCTATCTACCTGCCTACATATCTGTATCTATATATCTACCTACCTACCTATCTCTATCTATCAATCTACCTACCTACCTATCTCTATCTATCAATCTACCTACCTACCTATCTGTATCTATTTATCTACCTACCTACCTATCTCTATCTATCTATCTACCTACCTACCTATCTCTATCTATCTATCTACCTACCTACCTATCTCTATCTATCAATCTACCTACCTACCTATCTGTATCTATCTATCTACCTACTTACCTATCTCTATCTATCTACCTACCTACCTATCTGTATCTATCTATCTACCCACCTACCTATCTGTATCTATCTACCTACCTACCTACCTACCTACCTATATCTATCTATCTACCTACCTACCTATCTCTATCAATCTACCTACCTACCTATCTCTATCTATCTACCTACCTACCTACCTATCTCTATCTATCAATCTACCTACCTACCTATCTGTATCTATCTATCTACCTACCTACCTATCTGTATCTATCTACCTACCTACCTACCTATCTCTATCTATCTATCTACCTACCTACGTATCTCTATCAATCTACCTACCTACCTATCTCTATCTATTTATCTACCTACCTACCTATCTCTATCAATCTACCTACCTACCTATCTGTATCTATCTACCTACCTACCTACCTATCTCTCTCTATCTATCTACCTACCTACATATCTGTATCTATATATTTACCTACCTACCTATCTGTATCTATCTATCTACCTACCTACCTATCTCTATCTATCTATCTACCTATCTACCTATCTCTATCTATCAATCTACCTACCTACCTATCTGTATCTATCTACCGACCTACCTACCTACCTATCTGTATCTATCTATCTACCAACCTACCTATCTCTATCTATCTACCTACCTACCTATCTCTATCAATCTACCTACCTACCTATCTGTATCTATCTACCTACCTACCTACCTATCTCTCTCTATCTATCTACCTACCTACATATCTGTATCTATATATTTACCTACCTACCTATCTGTATCTATCTATCTACCTACCTACCTATCTCTATCTATCTATCTACCTACCTACCTATCTCTATCTATCAATCTACCTACCTACCTATCTGTATCTATCTACCTACCTACCTACCTATCTGTATCTATCTATCTACCTACCTACCTATCTCTATCTATCTACCTACCTACCTACCTATCTGTATCTATCTACCTACCTACCGATCTGTATCTATCTATCTACCTACCTACCTATCTCTATCTATCTATCTACCTACCTACCTATCTCTATCAATCTACCTACCTACCTATCTCTATCTATCTACCTACCTACCTATCTCTATCTATCTATCTACCTACCTACATATCTGTATCTATATATCTACCTACCGACCTATCTCTATCTATCAATCTACCTACCTACCTATCTCTATCTATCAATCTACCTACCTACCTATCTCTATCTATCAATTTACCTACCTACCTATCTCTATCTATCTATCTACCTGCCTACATATCTGTATCTATATATCTACCTACCTACCTATCTCTATCTATCAATCTACCTACCTACCTATCTCTATCTATCAGTCTACCTACCTACCTATCTGTATCTATTTATCTACCTACCTACCTACCTATCTCTATCTATCTATCTACCTACCTACCTATCTGTATCTATCTATCTATCTATCTATCTATCTATCTATCTATCTATCTATCTATCTACCTACCTATCTGTATCTATCTACCTACCTACCTACCTATCTGTATCTATCAATCTACCTACCTACCTATCTGTATCTATCTATCTATCTACCTACCTACCTATCTCTATCTATCTATCTACCTACCTACCTATCTGTATCTATCTATCTATCTATCTATCTATCTACCTACCTATCTGTATCTATCTACCTACCTACCTACCTATCTGTATCTATCAATCTACCTACCTACCTATCTGTATTTATCTATCTACCTAC
Source organism: Crotalus helleri (assembly GCA_024509115.1). Classification (NCBI taxonomy): domain Eukaryota; kingdom Metazoa; phylum Chordata; class Lepidosauria; order Squamata; family Viperidae; genus Crotalus; species Crotalus helleri. The sequence continues at coordinate 16,775 of JAKSXO010000241.1, forward strand.
CTACCTATCTCTATCAATCTACCTACCTACCTATCTGTATCTATCTACCTACCTACCTACCTATCTCTCTCTATCTATCTACCTACCTACATATCTGTATCTATATATTTACCTACCAACCTATCTGTATCTATCTATCTACCTACCTACCTATCTCTATCTATCTATCTACCTACCTACCTATCTCTATCTATCAATCTACCTACCTACCTATCTGTATCTATCTACCTACCTACCTACCTACCTATCTGTATCTATCTATCTACCTACCTACCTATCTCTATCTATCTACCTACCTACCTACCTATCTCTATCTATCAATCTACCTACCTACCTACCTATCTCTATCTATCTATCTACCTACCTATCTCTATCTATCTATCTACCTACCTATCTCTATCTATCTACCTACCTACCTACCTATCTCTATCTATCAATCTACCTACCTACCTATCTGTATCTATCTATCTACCTACCTACCTATCTCTATCTATCTACCTACCTACCTACCTATCTCTATCTATCTATCTACCTACCTACCTATCTCTATCTATCTATCTACCTACCTACCTATCTCTATCTATCTATCTATCTACCTACCTATCTCTATCTATCTATCTACCTACCTACCTATCTCTATCTATCTACCTACCTACCTATCTCTATCTATCTATCTACCTACCTACCTCTCTGTATCTATATATCTACCTACCTACCTATCTGTATCTATCAATCTACCTATCTACCTATCTCTATCTATCAATCTACCTACCTATCTCTATCTATATACCTACCCACCTATCTGTATTTATCTATCTACCTACCTACCTATCTCTATCTATCTATCTACCTACCTACCTATCTCTATCTATCTATCTACCTACCTACCTATCTCTATCTATCAGTCTACCTACCTACCTATCTCTATCTATCTATCTACCTACCTACCTATCTCTATCTATCTATCTACCTACCTATCTCTATCTATCAATCTACCTACCCACCTATCTGTATCTATCTATCTACCTACCTACCTATCTGTATCTATCAATCTACCTACCTACCTATCTCTATCTATATATCTACCTACCCACCTATCTGTATTTATCTATCTACCTACCTATCTGTATCTATCTACCTACCTACCTACCTATCTGTATCTATCAATCTACCTACCTACCTATCTCTATCTATCAATCTACCTACCTACCTACCTATCTCTATCTATCTATCTACCTACCCACCTATCTGTATTTATCTATCTACCTACCTATCTGTATCTATCTACCTACCTACCTACCTATCTGTATCTATCAATCTACCTACCTACCTATCTGTATCTATCTATCTACCTACCTACCTATCTCTATCTATCTATCTACCTACCTACCTATCTGTATCTATCTATCTATCTATCTACCTACCTATCTGTATCTATCTACCTACCTACCTACCTATCTGTATCTATCAATCTACCTACCTACCTATCTGTATTTATCTATCTACCTACCTACCTATCTCTATCTATCTATCTACCTACCTACCTATCTCTATCTATCTATCTACCTACCTACCTATCTGTATCTATCTACCTACCTACCAATCTGTATCTATCTATCTACCTACCTACCTATCTCTATCTATCTATCTACCTACCTACCTATCTCTATCAATCTACCTACCTACCTATCTCTATCTATCTATCTACCTACCTATCTATCTCTATCTATCTATCTACCTACCTACATATCTGTATCTATATATCTACCTACCTACCTATCTCTATCTATCAATCTACATACCTACCTATCTCTATCTATCAATCTACCTACCTACCTATCTCTATCTATCAATTTACCTACCTACCTATCTCTATCTATCTATCTACCTGCCTACATATCTGTATCTATATATCTACCTACCTACCTATCTCTATCTATCAATCTACCTACCTACCTATCTCTATCTATCAATCTACCTACCTACCTATCTGTATCTATTTATCTACCTACCTACCTATCTCTATCTATCTATCTACCTACCTACCTATCTCTATCTATCTATCTACCTACCTACCTATCTCTATCTATCAATCTACCTACCTACCTATCTGTATCTATCTATCTACCTACTTACCTATCTCTATCTATCTATCTACCTACCTACCTATCTGTATCTATCTATCTACCCACCTACCTATCTGTATCTATCTACCTACCTACCTACCTACCTACCTATATCTATCTATCTACCTACCTACCTATCTCTATCAATCTACCTACCTACCTATCTCTATCTATCTACCTACCTACCTACCTATCTCTATCTATCAATCTACCTACCTACCTATCTGTATCTATCTATCTACCTACCTACCTATCTGTATCTATCTACCTACCTACCTACCTATCTCTATCTATCTATCTACCTACCTACGTATCTCTATCAATCTACCTACCTACCTATCTCTATCTATTTATCTACCTACCTACCTATCTCTATCAATCTACCTACCTACCTATCTGTATCTATCTACCTACCTACCTACCTATCTCTCTCTATCTATCTACCTACCTACATATCTGTATCTATATATTTACCTACCTACCTATCTGTATCTATCTATCTACCTACCTACCTATCTCTATCTATCTATCTACCTATCTACCTATCTCTATCTATCAATCTACCTACCTACCTATCTGTATCTATCTACCGACCTACCTACCTACCTATCTGTATCTATCTATCTACCAACCTACCTATCTCTATCTATCTACCTACCTACCTATCTCTATCAATCTACCTACCTACCTATCTGTATCTATCTACCTACCTACCTACCTATCTCTCTCTATCTATCTACCTACCTACATATCTGTATCTATATATTTACCTACCTACCTATCTGTATCTATCTATCTACCTACCTACCTATCTCTATCTATCTATCTACCTACCTACCTATCTCTATCTATCAATCTACCTACCTACCTATCTGTATCTATCTACCTACCTACCTACCTATCTGTATCTATCTATCTACCTACCTACCTATCTCTATCTATCTACCTACCTACCTACCTATCTCTATCTATCAATCTACCTACCTACCTACCTATCTCTATCTATCTATCTACCTACCTACCTATCTCTATCTATCTACCTACCTACCTATCTCTATCTATCTATCTATCTACCTACCTACCTATCTCTATCTATCAATCTACCTACCTACCTATCTCTATCAATCTACCTACCTACCTATCTCTATCTATCTACCTACCTACCTACCTATCTCTATCTATCAATCTACCTACCTACCTATCTGTATCTATCTATCTACCTACCTACCTATCTGCATCTATCTACCTACCTACCTACCTATCTCTATCTATCTATCTATCTATCTATCTATCTATCTATCTATCTATCTATCTATCTATCTATCTATCTATCTATCTATCTATCTATCTATCTATCTATCCACCTACCTACCTATCTCTATCTATCTACCTACCTACCTATCTCTATCTATCAATCTACCTACCTACCTATCTGTATCTATCTATCTACCTACCTATCTCTATCTATCTACCTACCTACCTACCTATCTCTATCTATCAATCTACCTACCTACCTATCTGTATCTATCTATCTACCTACCTACCTATCTGTATCTATCTACCTACCTACCTACCTATCTCTATCTATCTATCTATCTATCTATCTATCTATCTATCTATCTATCTATCTATCTATCTATCTATCTATCTATCTATCTATCTATCTACCTACCTACCTACCTACCTACCTACCTATCTCTATCTATCTATCTACCTACCTACCTATCTCTATCTATCAATCTACCTACCTACCTATCTGTATGTATCTATCTACCTACCTACCTATCTCTATCTATCTATCTACCTACCTACCTATCTCTATCTATCTATCTACCTACCTACCTATCTGTATCTTTCAATCTACCTACCTACCTATCTCTATCTATCTACCTACCTACCTATCTCTATCTATCTACCTACCTACCTACCTATCTGTATCTATCTATCTACCTACCTATCTGTATCTATCTATCTACCTACCTACCTATCTCTATCTATCAATCTACCTACCTATCTCTATCAATCTACCTACCTACCTATCTCTATCTATCTACCTACCTACCTACCTTTCTCTATCTATCAATCTACCTACCTACCTCTCTGTATCTATCTATCTACCTACCTACCTATCTCTATCTATCTACCTACCTACCTACCTATCTCTATCTATCTATCTACCTACCTACCTATCTCTATCTATCTATCTACCTACCTACCTATCTCTATCTATCTATCTATCTACCTACCTATCTTTATCTATCTATCTACCTACCTACCTATCTCTATCTATCTACCTACCTACCTATCTGTATCTATCTATCTACCTACCTACCTATCTGTATCTATCAATCTACCTATCTACCTATCTCTATCTATCAATCTACCTACCTACCTATCTCTATCTATATACCTACCCACCTATCTGTATTTATCTATCTACCTACCTACCTATCTCTATCTATCTATCTACCTACCTACCTATCTCTATCTATCTATCTACCTACCTACCTATCTGTATCTATCAGTCTACCTACCTACCTATCTCTATCTATCTATCTACCTACCTACCTATCTCTATCTATCTATCTACCTACCTATCTCTATCTATCAATCTACCTACCTACCTATCTCTATCTATCTATCTACCTACCCACCTATCTGTATTTATCTATCTACCTACCTATCTCTATCTATCTATCTACCTACCTACCTATCTGTATCTATCAATCTACCTACCTACCTATCTGTATCTATCTATCTATCTACCTACCTACCTATCTCTATCTATCTATCTACCTACCTACCTACCTATCTGTATCTATCTATCTATCTATCTATCTATCTATCTACCTACCTATCTGTATCTATCTACCTACCTACCTACCTATCTGTATCTATCAATCTACCTACCTACCTATCTGTATTTATCTATCTACCTACCTACCTATCTCTATCTATCTATCTACCTACCTACCTATCTCTATCTATCTATCTACCTACCTACCGATCTGTATCTATCTACCTACCTACCGATCTGTATCTATCTATCTACCTACCTACCTATCTCTATCTATCTATCTACCTACCTACCTATCTCTATCAATCTACCTACCTACCTATCTCTATCTATCTACCTACCTACCTATCTCTATCTATCTATCTACCTACCTACATATCTGTATCTATATATCTACCTACCTACCTATCTCTATCTATCAATCTACCTACCTACCTATCTCTATCTATCAATCTACCTACCTACCTATCTCTATCTATCAATTTACCTACCTACCTATCTCTATCTATCTATCTACCTGCCTACATATCTGTATCTATATATCTACCTACCTACCTATCTCTATCTATCAATCTACCTACCTACCTATCTCTATCTATCAATCTACCTACCTACCTATCTGTATCTATATATCTACCTACCTACCTACCTATCTCTATCTATCTACCTACCTACCTATCTGTATCTATCTATCTATCTATCTATCTATCTATCTATCTATCTATCTATCTATCTATCTATCTATCTATCTATCTATCTATCTATCTATCTATCTACCTACCTATCTGTATCTATCTACCTACCTACCTACCTATCTGTATCTATCAATCTACCTACCTACCTATCTGTATCTATCTATCTATCTACCTACCTACCTATCTCTATCTATCTATCTACCTACCTACCTATCTGTATCTATCTATCTATCTATCTATCTATCTATCTATCTACCTACCTATCTGTATCTATCTACCTACCTACCTACCTATCTGTATCTATCAATCTACCTACCTACCTATCTGTATTTATCTATCTACCTACCTACCTATCTCTATCTATCTATCTACCTACCTACCTATCTCTATCTATCTATCTACCTACCTACCTACCTATCTGTATCTATCTACCTACCTACCGATCTGTATCTATCTATCTACCTACCTACCTATCTCTATCTATCTATCTACCTACCTACCTATCTCTATCTATCTACCTACCTACCTATCTCTATCTATCTATCTACCTACCTACATATCTGTATCTATATATCTACCTACCTACCTATCTCTATCTATCAATCTACCTACCTACCTATCTCTATCTATCAATCTACCTACCTACCTATCTCTATCTATCAATTTACCTACCTACCTATCTCTATCTATCTATCTACCTGCCTACATATCTGTATCTATATATCTACCTACCTACCTATCTCTATCTATCAATCTACCTACCTACCTATCTCTATCTATCAATCTACCTACCTACCTATCTGTATCTATTTATCTACCTACCTACCTATCTCTATCTATCTATCTACCTACCTACCTATCTCTATCTATCTATCTACCTACCTACCTATCTCTATCTATCAATCTACCTACCTACCTATCTGTATCTATCTATCTACCTACCTACCTATCTCTATCTATCTATCTACCTACCTACCTATCTGTATCTATCTATCTACCTACCTACCTATCTCTATCTATCTACCTACCTACCTACCTACCTACCTATATCTATCTATCTACCTACCTACCTATCTCTATCAATCTACCTACCTACCTATCTCTATCTATCTACCTACCTACCTACCTATCTCTATCTATCAATCTACCTACCTACCTATCTGTATCTATCTATCTACCTACCTACCTATCTGTATCTATCTACCTACCTACCTACCTATCTCTATCTATCTATCTACCTACCTACGTATCTCTATCAATCTACCTACCTACCTATCTCTATCTATCTATCTACCTACCTATCTCTATCTATCTATCTACCTACCTACCTATCTCTATCTATCTAACTACCTACCTACCTATCTCTATCTATCAATCTACCTACCTTCCTATCTCTATCTATCTATCTACCTACCTACCTATCTGTATCTATATTTCTACCTACCTACCTATCTGTATCTATCTATCTACCTACCTACCTATCTCTATCTATCTATCTACCTACCTACCTATCTCTATCTATCAATCTACCTACCAACCTATCTCTATCTATCTATCTTCCTACCTACCTATCTGTATCTATATATCTACCTACCTACCTATCTCTATCTATCAATCTACCTACCTACCTATCTCTATCTATCAATCTACCTACCTACCTATCTGTATCTATCTACCTACCTACCTACCTATCTGTATCTATCAATCTACCTACCTACCTATCTGTATCTATCTATCTATCTACCTACCTACCTATCTCTATCTATCTATCTACCTACCTACCTATCTGTATCTATCTATCTATCTATCTACCTACCTATCTGTATCTATCTACCTACCTACCTACCTATCTGTATCTATCAATCTACCTACCTACCTATCTGTATTTATCTATCTACCTACCTACCTATCTCAATCTATCTATCTACCTACCTACCTATCTCTATCTATCTATCTATCTACCTACCTACCTACCTATCTGTATCTATCTACCTACCTACCGATCTGTATCTATCTATCTACCTACCTACCTATCTCTATCTATCTATCTACCTACCTACCTATCTCTATCAATCTACCTACCTACCTATCTCTATCTATCTACCTACCTACCTATCTCTATCTATCTATCTACCTACCTACATATCTGTATCTATATATCTACCTACCTACCTATCTCTATCTATCAATCTACCTACCTACCTATCTCTATCTATCAATCTACCTACCTACCTATCTCTATCTATCAATTTACCTACCTACCTATCTCTATCTATCTATCTACCTGCCTACATATCTGTATCTATATATCTACCTACCTACCTATCTCTATCTATCAATCTACCTACCTACCTATCTCTATCTATCAATCTACCTACCTACCTATCTGTATCTATTTATCTACCTACCTACCTACCTATCTCTATCTATCTATCTACCTACCTACCTATCTGTATCTATCTATCTATCTATCTATCTATCTACCTACCTATCTGTATCTATCTACCTACCTACCTAGCTATCTGTATCTATCAATCTACCTACCTACCTATCTGTATCTATCTATCTATCTACCTACCTACCTATCTCTATCTATCTATCTACCTACCTACCTATCTGTATCTATCTATCTATCTATCTATCTATCTACCTACCTATCTGTATCTATCTACCTACCTACCTACCTATCTCTATCTATCAATCTACCTACCTACCTATCTGTATTTATCTATCTACCTACCTACCTATCTCTATCTATCTACCTACCTACCTATCTCTATCTATCTATCTACCTACCTACCTACCTATCTGTATCTATCTACCTACCTACCGATCTGTATCTATCTATCTACCTACCTACCTATCTCTATCTATCTATCTACCTACCTACCTATCTCTATCAATCTACCTACCTACCTATCTCTATCTATCTACCTACCTACCTATCTCTATCTATCTATCTACCTACCTACATATCTGTATCTATATATCTACCTACCTACCTATCTCTATCTATCAATCTACCTACCTACCTATCTCTATCTATCAATCTACCTACCTACCTATCTCTATCTATCAATTTACCTACCTACCTATCTCTATCTATCTATCTACCTGCCTACATATCTGTATCTATATATCTACCTACCTACCTACCTATCTCTATCTATCAATCTACCTACCTACCTATCTCTATCTATCAATCTACCTACCTACCTATCTGTATCTATTTATCTACCTACCTACCTATCTCTATCTATCTATCTACCTACCTACCTTTCTCTATCTATCTATCTACCTACCTACCTATCTCTATCTATCAATCTACCTACCTACCTATCTGTATCTATCTATCTACCTACCTACCTATCTCTATCTATCTATCTACCTACCTACCTATCTGTATCTATCTATCTACCTACCTACCTATCTGTATCTATCTACCTACCTACCTACCTACCTACTTATATCTATCTATCTACCTACCTACCTATCTCTATCTATCTACCTACCTACCTACCTATCTCTATCTATCAATCTACCTACCTACCTACCTATCTGTATCTATCTATCTACCTACCTACCTATCTGTATCTATCTACCTACCTACCTACCTATCTCTATCTATCTATCCACCTACCTACGTATCTCTATCAATCTACCTACCTACCTATCTCTATCTATTTATCTACCTACCTACCTATCTCTATCTATCTAACTACCTACCTACCTATCTGTATCTATCAATCTACCTACCTACCTATCTCTATCTATCTACCTACCTACCTATCTCTATCAATCTACCTACCTACCTATCTGTATCTATCTACCTACCTACCTACCTATCTCTCTCTATCTATCTACCTACCTACATATCTGTATCTATATATTTACCTACCTACCTATCTGTATCTATCTATCTACCTACCTACCTATCTCTATCTATCTATCTACCTACCTACCTATCTGTATCTATCTATCTATCTATCTATCTATCTATCTATCTATCTATCTATCTATCTACCTACCTATCTGTATCTATCTACCTACCTACCTACCTATCTGTATCTATCAATCTACCTACCTACCTATCTGTATTTATCTATCTACCTACCTACCTATCTCTATCTATCTATCTACCTACCTACCTATCTCTATCTATCTATCTACCTACCTACCTACCTATCTGTATCTATCTACCTACCTACCGATCTGTATCTATCTATCTACCTACCTACCTATCTCTATCTATCTATCTACCTACCTACCTATCTCTATCTATCTACCTACCTACCTATCTCTATCTATCTATCTACCTACCTACATATCTGTATCTATATATCTACCTACCTACCTATCTCTATCTATCAATCTACCTACCTACCTATCTCTATCTATCAATCTACCTACCTACCTATCTCTATCTATCAATTTACCTACCTACCTATCTCTATCTATCTATCTACCTGCCTACATATCTGTATCTATATATCTACCTACCTACCTATCTCTATCTATCAATCTACCTACCTACCTATCTCTATCTATCAATCTACCTACCTACCTATCTGTATCTATTTATCTACCTACCTACCTATCTCTATCTATCTATCTACCTACCTACCTATCTCTATCTATCTATCTACCTACCTACCTATCTCTATCTATCAATCTACCTACCTACCTATCTGTATCTATCTATCTACCTACCTACCTATCTCTATCTATCTATCTACCTACCTACCTATCTGTATCTATCTATCTACCTACCTACCTATCTCTATCTATCTACCTACCTACCTACCTACCTACCTACCTATATCTATCTATCTACCTACCTACCTATCTCTATCAATCTACCTACCTACCTATCTCTATCTATCTACCTACCTACCTACCTATCTCTATCTATCAATCTACCTACCTACCTATCTGTATCTATCTATCTACCTACCTACCTATCTGTATCTATCTACCTACCTACCTACCTATCTCTATCTATCTATCTACCTACCTACGTATCTCTATCAATCTACCTACCTACCTATCTCTATCTATCTATCTACCTACCTATCTCTATCTATCTATCTACCTACCTACCTATCTCTATCTATCTAACTACCTACCTACCTATCTCTATCTATCAATCTACCTACCTTCCTATCTCTATCTATCTATCTATCTACCTACCTACCTATCTGTATCTATATTTCTACCTACCTACCTATCTGTATCTATCTATCTACCTACCTACCTATCTCTATCTATCTATCTACCTACCTACCTATCTCTATCTATCAATCTACCTACCAACCTATCTCTATCTATCTATCTTCCTACCTACCTATCTGTATCTATATATCTACCTACCTACCTATCTCTATCTATCAATCTACCTACCTACCTATCTCTATCTATCAATCTACCTACCTACCTATCTGTATCTATCTACCTACCTACCTACCTATCTGTATCTATCAATCTACCTACCTACCTATCTGTATCTATCTATCTATCTACCTACCTACCTATCTCTATCTATCTATCTACCTACCTACCTATCTGTATCTATCTATCTATCTATCTACCTACCTATCTGTATCTATCTACCTACCTACCTACCTATCTGTATCTATCAATCTACCTACCTACCTATCTGTATTTATCTATCTACCTACCTACCTATCTCAATCTATCTATCTACCTACCTACCTATCTCTATCTATCTATCTACCTACCTACCTACCTATCTGTATCTATCTACCTACCTACCGATCTGTATCTATCTATCTACCTACCTACCTATCTCTATCTATCTATCTACCTACCTACCTATCTCTATCAATCTACCTACCTACCTATCTCTATCTATCTACCTACCTACCTATCTCTATCTATCTATCTACCTACCTACATATCTGTATCTATATATCTACCTACCTACCTATCTCTATCTATCAATCTACCTACCTACCTATCTCTATCTATCAATCTACCTACCTACCTATCTCTATCTATCAATTTACCTACCTACCTATCTCTATCTATCTATCTACCTGCCTACATATCTGTATCTATATATCTACCTACCTACCTATCTCTATCTATCAATCTACCTACCTACCTATCTCTATCTATCAATCTACCTACCTACCTATCTGTATCTATTTATCTACCTACCTACCTACCTATCTCTATCTATCTATCTATCTACCTACCTACCTATCTGTATCTATCTATCTATCTATCTATCTACCTACCTATCTGTATCTATCTACCTACCTACCTAGCTATCTGTATCTATCAATCTACCTACCTACCTATCTGTATCTATCTATCTATCTACCTACCTACCTATCTCTATCTATCTATCTACCTACCTACCTATCTGTATCTATCTATCTATCTATCTATCTACCTACCTATCTGTATCTATCTACCTACCTACCTACCTATCTGTATCTATCAATCTACCTACCTACCTATCTGTATTTATCTATCTACCTACCTACCTATCTCTATCTATCTATCTACCTACCTACCTATCTCTATCTATCTATCTACCTACCTACCTACCTATCTGTATCTATCTACCTACCTACCGATCTGTATCTATCTATCTACCTACCTACCTATCTCTATCTATCTATCTACCTACCTACCTATCTCTATCAATCTACCTACCTACCTATCTCTATCTATCTACCTACCTACCTATCTCTATCTATCTATCTACCTACCTACATATCTGTATCTATATATCTACCTACCTACCTATCTCTATCTATCAATCTACCTACCTACCTATCTCTATCTATCAATCTACCTACCTACCTATCTCTATCTATCAATTTACCTACCTACCTATCTCTATCTATCTATCTACCTGCCTACATATCTGTATCTATATATCTACCTACCTACCTATCTCTATCTATCAATCTACCTACCTACCTATCTCTATCTATCAATCTACCTACCTACCTATCTGTATCTATTTATCTACCTACCTACCTATCTCTATCTATCTATCTACCTACCTACCTTTCTCTATCTATCTATCTACCTACCTACCTATCTCTATCTATCAATCTACCTACCTACCTATCTGTATCTATCTATCTACCTACCTACCTATCTCTATCTATCTATCTACCTACCTACCTATCTGTATCTATCTATCTACCTACCTACCTATCTGTATCTATCTACCTACCTACCTACCTACCTACTTATATCTATCTATCTACCTACCTACCTATCTCTATCTATCTACCTACCTACCTACCTATCTCTATCTATCAATCTACCTACCTACCTATCTGTATCTATCTATCTACCTACCTACCTATCTGTATCTATCTATCTACCTACCTACCTATCTCTATCTATCTATCTACCTACCTACCTATCTCTATCTATCAATCTACCTACCAACCTATCTCTATCTATCTATCTTCCTACCTACCTATCTGTATCTATATATCTACCTACCTACCTATCTCTATCTATCAATCTACCTACCTACCTATCTCTATCTATCAATCTACCTACCTACCTATCTGTATCTATCTACCTACCTACCTACCTATCTGTATCTATCAATCTACCTACCTACCTATCTGTATCTATCTATCTATCTACCTACCTACCTATCTCTATCTATCTATCTACCTACCTACCTATCTGTATCTATCTATCTATCTATCTATCTATCTATCTATCTATCTATCTATCTATCTATCTATCTATCTATCTATCTACCTACCTACCTACCTACCTATCTGTATCTATCAATCTACCTACCTACCTATCTGTATTTATCTATCTACCTACCTACCTATCTCAATCTATCTATCTACCTACCTACCTATCTCTATCTATCTATCTACCTACCTACCTACCTATCTGTATCTATCTACCTACCTACCAATCTGTATCTATATATCTACCTACCTACCTATCTCTATCTATCAATCTACCTACCTACCTATCTCTATCTATCAATCTACCTACCTACCTATCTCTATCTATCAATTTACCTACCTACCTATCTCTATCTATCTATCTACCTGCCTACATATCTGTATCTATATATCTACCTACCTACCTATCTCTATCTATCAATCTACCTACCTACCTATCTCTATCTATCAATCTACCTACCTACCTATCTGTATCTATTTATCTACCTACCTACCTATCTCTATCTATCTATCTACCTACCTACCTTTCTCTATCTATCTATCTACCTACCTACCTATCTCTATCTATCAATCTACCTACCTACCTATCTGTATCTATCTATCTACCTACCTACCTATCTCTATCTATCTACCTACCTACCTATCTGTATCTATCTATCTACCTACCTACCTATCTGTATCTATCTACCTACCTACCTACCTACCTACTTATATCTATCTATCTACCTACCTACCTATCTCTATCTATCTATCTACCTACCTACATATCTGTATCTATATATCTACCTACCTACCTATCTCTATCTATCAATCTACCTACCTACCTATCTCTATCTATCAATCTACCTACCTACCTATCTCTATCTATCAATTTACCTACCTACCTATCTCTATCTATCTATCTACCTGCCTACATATCTGTATCTATATATCTACCTACCTACCTATCTCTATCTATCAATCTACCTACCTACCTATCTCTATCTATCAATCTACCTACCTACCTATCTGTATCTATTTATCTACCTACCTACCTATCTCTATCTATCTATCTACCTACCTACCTTTCTCTATCTATCTATCTACCTACCTACCTATCTCTATCTATCAATCTACCTACCTACCTATCTGTATCTATCTATCTACCTACCTACCTATCTCTATCTATCTATCTACCTACCTACCTATCTGTATCTATCTATCTACCTACCTACCTATCTGTATCTATCTACCTACCTACCTACCTACCTACTTATATCTATCTATCTACCTACCTACCTATCTCTATCTATCTACCTACCTACCTACCTATCTCTATCTATCAATCTACCTACCTACCTATCTGTATCTATCTATCTACCTACCTACCTATCTGTATCTATCTACCTACCTACCTACCTATCTCTATCTATCTATCCACCTACCTACGTATCTCTATCAATCTACCTACCTACCTATCTCTATCTATTTATCTACCTACCTACCTATCTCTATCTATCTAACTACCTACCTACCTATCTGTATCTATCAATCTACCTACCTACCTATCTCTATCTATCTACCTACCTACCTATCTCTATCAATCTACCTACCTACCTATCTGTATCTATCTACCTACCTACCTACCTATCTCTCTCTATCTATCTACCTACCTACATATCTGTATCTATATATTTACCTACCTACCTATCTGTATCTATCTATCTACCTACCTACCTATCTCTATCTATCTATCTACCTACCTACCTATCTCTATCTATCAATCTACCTACCTACCTATCTGTATCTATCTACCTACCTACCTACCTACCTATCTGTATCTATCTACCTACCTACCTACCTATCTCTATCTATCAATCTACCTACCTACCTACCTATCTCTATCTATCTATCTATCTACCTACCTATCTCTATCTATCTATCTATCTACCTACCTATCTCTATCTATCTACCTACCTACCTACCTATCTCTATCTATCAATCTACCTACCTCCCTATCTGTATCTATCTATCTACCTACCTACCTATCTCTATCTATCTAACTACCTACCTACCTATCTCTATCTATCAATCTACCTACCTACCTATCTCTATCTATCTATCTACCTACCTACCTATCTGTATCTATATATCTACCTACCTACCTATCTCTATCTATCAATCTACCTACCTACCTATCTCTATCTATCAATCTACCTACCTACCTATCTGTATCTATCTACCTACCTACCTACCTATCTGTATCTATCAATCTACCTACCTACCTATCTGTATCTATCTATCTATCTACCTACCTACCTATCTGTATCTATCTATCTATCTATCTATCTATCTATCTATCTATCTACCTACCTACCTATCTCTATCTATCTATCTACCTACCTATCTCTATCTATCTACCTACCTACCTACCTATCTCTATCTATCAATCTACCTACCTCCCTATCTGTATCTATCTATCTACCTACCTACCTATCTCTATCTATCTCACTACCTACCTACCTATCTCTATCTATCAATCTACCTACCTTCCTATCTCTATCTATCTATCTACCTACCTACCTATCTGTATCTATATTTCTACCTACCTACCTATCTGTATCTATCTATCTACCTACCTACCTATCTCTATCTATCTATCTACCTACCTACCTATCTCTATCTATCAATCTACCTACCAACCTATCTCTATCTATCTATCTTCCTACCTACCTATCTGTATCTATATATCTACCTACCTACCTATCTCTATCTATCAATCTACCTACCTACCTATCTCTATCTATCAATCTACCTACCTACCTATCTGTATCTATCTACCTACCTACCTACCTATCTGTATCTATCAATCTACCTACCTACCTATCTGTATCTATCTATCTATCTACCTACCTACCTATCTCTATCTATCTATCTACCTACCTACCTATCTGTATCTATCTATCTATCTATCTATCTATCTATCTATCTATCTATCTATCTATCTATCTATCTATCTATCTATCTATCTATCTACCTACCTATCTGTATCTATCTACCTACCTACCTACCTATCTGTATCTATCAATCTACCTACCTACCTATCTGTATTTATCTATCTACCTACCTACCTATCTCAATCTATCTATCTACCTACCTACCTATCTCTATCTATCTATCTACCTACCTACCTACCTATCTGTATCTATCTACCTACCTACCAATCTGTATCTATCTATCTACCTACCTACCTATCTCTATCTATCTATCTACCTACCTACCTATCTCTATCAATCTACCTACCTACCTATCTCTATCTATCTACCTACCTACCTATCTCTATCTATCTATCTACCTACCTACATATCTGTATCTATATATCTACCTACCTACCTATCTCTATCTATCAATCTACCTACCTACCTATCTCTATCTATCAATCTACCTACCTACCTATCTCTATCTATCAATTTACCTACCTACCTATCTCTATCTATCTATCTACCTGCCTACATATCTGTATCTATATATCTACCTACCTACCTATCTCTATCTATCAATCTACCTACCTACCTATCTCTATCTATCAATCTACCTACCTACCTATCTGTATCTATTTATCTACCTACCTACCTACCTATCTCTATCTATCTATCTACCTACCTACCTATCTGTATCTATCTATCTATCTATCTATCTACCTACCTATCTGTATCTATCTACCTACCTACCTACCTATCTGTATCTATCAATCTACCTACCTACCTATCTGTATCTATCTATCTATCTACCTACCTACCTATCTCTATCTATCTATCTACCTACCTACCTATCTGTATCTATCTATCTATCTATCTACCTACCTACCTATCTGTATCTATCTACCTACCTACCTACCTATCTGTATCTATCAATCTACCTACCTACCTATCTGTATTTATCTATCTACCTACCTACCTATCTCTATCTATCTATCTACCTACCTACCTATCTCTATCTATCTATCTACCTACCTACCTACCTATCTGTATCTATCTACCTACCTACCGATCTGTATCTATCTATCTACCTACCTACCTATCTCTATCTATCTATCTACCTACCTACCTATCTCTATCAATCTACCTACCTACCTATCTCTATCTATCTACCTACCTACCTATCTCTATCTATCTATCTACCTACCTACATATCTGTATCTATATATCTACCTACCTACCTATCTCTATCTATCAATCTACCTACCTACCTATCTCTATCTATCAATCTACCTACCTACCTATCTCTATCTATCAATTTACCTACCTACCTATCTCTATCTATCTATCTACCTGCCTACATATCTGTATCTATATATCTACCTACCTACCTATCTCTATCTATCAATCTACCTACCTACCTATCTCTATCTATCAATCTACCTACCTACCTATCTGTATCTATTTATCTACCTACCTACCTATCTCTATCTATCTATCTACCTACCTACCTTTCTCTATCTATCTATCTACCTACCTACCTATCTCTATCTATCAATCTACCTACCTACCTATCTGTATCTATCTATCTACCTACCTACCTATCTCTATCTATCTATCTACCTACCTACCTATCTGTATCTATCTATCTACCTACCTACCTATCTGTATCTATCTACCTACCTACCTACCTACCTACTTATATCTATCTATCTACCTACCTACCTATCTCTATCTATCTACCTACCTACCTACCTATCTCTATCTATCAATCTACCTACCTACCTATCTGTATCTATCTATCTACCTACCTACCTATCTGTATCTATCTATCTACCTACCTACCTATCTCTATCTATCTATCTACCTACCTACCTATCTCTATCTATCAATCTACCTACCAACCTATCTCTATCTATCTATCTTCCTACCTACCTATCTGTATCTATATATCTACCTACCTACCTATCTCTATCTATCAATCTACCTACCTACCTATCTCTATCTATCAATCTACCTACCTACCTATCTGTATCTATCTACCTACCTACCTACCTATCTGTATCTATCAATCTACCTACCTACCTATCTGTATCTATCTATCTATCTACCTACCTACCTATCTCTATCTATCTATCTACCTACCTACCTATCTGTATCTATCTATCTATCTATCTATCTATCTATCTATCTATCTATCTATCTATCTATCTATCTATCTATCTACCTACCTACCTACCTACCTATCTGTATCTATCAATCTACCTACCTACCTATCTGTATTTATCTATCTACCTACCTACCTATCTCAATCTATCTATCTACCTACCTACCTATCTCTATCTATCTATCTACCTACCTACCTACCTATCTGTATCTATCTACCTACCTACCAATCTGTATCTATATATCTACCTACCTACCTATCTCTATCTATCAATCTACCTACCTACCTATCTCTATCTATCAATCTACCTACCTACCTATCTCTATCTATCAATTTACCTACCTACCTATCTCTATCTATCTATCTACCTGCCTACATATCTGTATCTATATATCTACCTACCTACCTATCTCTATCTATCAATCTACCTACCTACCTATCTCTATCTATCAATCTACCTACCTACCTATCTGTATCTATTTATCTACCTACCTACCTATCTCTATCTATCTATCTACCTACCTACCTTTCTCTATCTATCTATCTACCTACCTACCTATCTCTATCTATCAATCTACCTACCTACCTATCTGTATCTATCTATCTACCTACCTACCTATCTCTATCTATCTATCTACCTACCTACCTATCTGTATCTATCTATCTACCTACCTACCTATCTGTATCTATCTACCTACCTACCTACCTACCTACTTATATCTATCTATCTACCTACCTACCTATCTCTATCTATCTATCTACCTACCTACATATCTGTATCTATATATCTACCTACCTACCTATCTCTATCTATCAATCTACCTACCTACCTATCTCTATCTATCAATCTACCTACCTACCTATCTCTATCTATCAATTTACCTACCTACCTATCTCTATCTATCTATCTACCTGCCTACATATCTGTATCTATATATCTACCTACCTACCTATCTCTATCTATCAATCTACCTACCTACCTATCTCTATCTATCAATCTACCTACCTACCTATCTGTATCTATTTATCTACCTACCTACCTATCTCTATCTATCTATCTACCTACCTACCTTTCTCTATCTATCTATCTACCTACCTACCTATCTCTATCTATCAATCTACCTACCTACCTATCTGTATCTATCTATCTACCTACCTACCTATCTCTATCTATCTATCTACCTACCTACCTATCTGTATCTATCTATCTACCTACCTACCTATCTGTATCTATCTACCTACCTACCTACCTACCTACTTATATCTATCTATCTACCTACCTACCTATCTCTATCTATCTACCTACCTACCTACCTATCTCTATCTATCAATCTACCTACCTACCTATCTGTATCTATCTATCTACCTACCTACCTATCTGTATCTATCTACCTACCTACCTACCTATCTCTATCTATCTATCCACCTACCTACGTATCTCTATCAATCTACCTACCTACCTATCTCTATCTATTTATCTACCTACCTACCTATCTCTATCTATCTAACTACCTACCTACCTATCTGTATCTATCAATCTACCTACCTACCTATCTCTATCTATCTACCTACCTACCTATCTCTATCAATCTACCTACCTACCTATCTGTATCTATCTACCTACCTACCTACCTATCTCTCTCTATCTATCTACCTACCTACATATCTGTATCTATATATTTACCTACCTACCTATCTGTATCTATCTATCTACCTACCTACCTATCTCTATCTATCTATCTACCTACCTACCTATCTCTATCTATCAATCTACCTACCTACCTATCTGTATCTATCTACCTACCTACCTACCTACCTATCTGTATCTATCTACCTACCTACCTACCTATCTCTATCTATCAATCTACCTACCTACCTACCTATCTCTATCTATCTATCTATCTACCTACCTATCTCTATCTATCTATCTATCTACCTACCTATCTCTATCTATCTACCTACCTACCTACCTATCTCTATCTATCAATCTACCTACCTCCCTATCTGTATCTATCTATCTACCTACCTACCTATCTCTATCTATCTAACTACCTACCTACCTATCTCTATCTATCAATCTACCTACCTACCTATCTCTATCTATCTATCTACCTACCTACCTATCTGTATCTATATATCTACCTACCTACCTATCTCTATCTATCAATCTACCTACCTACCTATCTCTATCTATCAATCTACCTACCTACCTATCTGTATCTATCTACCTACCTACCTATCTGTATCTATCAATCTACCTACCTACCTATCTGTATCTATCTATCTATCTACCTACCTACCTATCTGTATCTATCTATCTATCTATCTATCTATCTATCTATCTATCTATCTACCTACCTACCTATCTCTATCTATCTATCTACCTACCTATCTCTATCTATCTACCTACCTACCTACCTATCTCTATCTATCAATCTACCTACCTCCCTATCTGTATCTATCTATCTACCTACCTACCTATCTCTATCTATCTCACTACCTACCTACCTATCTCTATCTATCAATCTACCTACCTTCCTATCTCTATCTATCTATCTACCTACCTACCTATCTGTATCTATATTTCTACCTACCTACCTATCTGTATCTATCTATCTACCTACCTACCTATCTCTATCTATCTATCTACCTACCTACCCATCTCTATCTATCAATCTACCTACCAACCTATCTCTATCTATCTATCTTCCTACCTACCTATCTGTATCTATATATCTACCTACCTACCTATCTCTATCTATCAATCTACCTACCTACCTATCTCTATCTATCAATCTACCTACCTACCTATCTGTATCTATCTACCTACCTACCTACCTATCTGTATCTATCAATCTACCTACCTACCTATCTGTATCTATCTATCTATCTACCTACCTACCTATCTCTATCTATCTATCTACCTACCTACCTATCTGTATCTATCTATCTATCTATCTATCTATCTATCTATCTATCTATCTATCTATCTATCTATCTACCTACCTATCTGTATCTATCTACCTACCTACCTACCTATCTGTATCTATCAATCTACCTACCTACCTATCTGTATTTATCTATCTACCTACCTACCTATCTCAATCTATCTATCTACCTACCTACCTATCTCTATCTATCTATCTACCTACCTACCTACCTATCTGTATCTATCTACCTACCTACCAATCTGTATCTATCTATCTACCTACCTACCTATCTCTATCTATCTATCTACCTACCTACCTATCTCTATCAATCTACCTACCTACCTATCTCTATCTATCTACCTACCTACCTATCTCTATCTATCTATCTACCTACCTACATATCTGTATCTATATATCTACCTACCTACCTATCTCTATCTATCAATCTACCTACCTACCTATCTCTATCTATCAATCTACCTACCTACCTATCTCTATCTATCAATTTACCTACCTACCTATCTCTATCTATCTATCTACCTGCCTACATATCTGTATCTATATATCTACCTACCTACCTATCTCTATCTATCAATCTACCTACCTACCTATCTCTATCTATCAATCTACCTACCTACCTATCTGTATCTATTTATCTACCTACCTACCTACCTATCTCTATCTATCTATCTACCTACCTACCTATCTGTATCTATCTATCTATCTATCTATCTACCTACCTATCTGTATCTATCTACCTACCTACCTACCTATCTGTATCTATCAATCTACCTACCTACCTATCTGTATCTATCTATCTATCTACCTACCTACCTATCTCTATCTATCTATCTACCTACCTACCTATCTGTATCTATCTATCTATCTATCTACCTACCTACCTATCTGTATCTATCTACCTACCTACCTACCTATCTGTATCTATCAATCTACCTACCTACCTATCTGTATTTATCTATCTACCTACCTACCTATCTCTATCTATCTATCTACCTACCTACCTATCTCTATCTATCTATCTACCTACCTACCTACCTATCTGTATCTATCTACCTACCTACCGATCTGTATCTATCTATCTACCTACCTACCTATCTCTATCTATCTATCTACCTACCTACCTATCTCTATCAATCTACCTACCTACCTATCTCTATCTATCTACCTACCTACCTATCTCTATCTATCTATCTACCTACCTACATATCTGTATCTATATATCTACCTACCTACCTATCTCTATCTATCAATCTACCTACCTACCTATCTCTATCTATCAATCTACCTACCTACCTATCTCTATCTATCAATTTACCTACCTACCTATCTCTATCTATCTATCTACCTGCCTACATATCTGTATCTATATATCTACCTACCTACCTATCTCTATCTATCAATCTACCTACCTACCTATCTCTATCTATCAATCTACCTACCTACCTATCTGTATCTATTTATCTACCTACCTACCTATCTCTATCTATCTATATACCTACCTACCTTTCTCTATCTATCTATCTACCTACCTACCTATCTCTATCTATCAATCTACCTACCTACCTATCTGTATCTATCTATCTACCTACCTACCTATCTCTATCTATCTATCTACCTACCTACCTATCTGTATCTATCTATCTACCTACCTACCTATCTGTATCTATCTACCTACCTACCTACCTACCTACTTATATCTATCTATCTACCTACCTACCTATCTCTATCAATCTACCTACCTACCTATCTCTATCTATCTACCTACCTACCTACCTATCTCTATCTATCAATCTACCTACCTACCTATCTGTATCTATCTATCTACCTACCTACCTATCTGTATCTATCTACCTACCTACCTACCTATCTCTATCTATCTATCCACCTACCTACGTATCTCTATCAATCTACCTACCTACCTATCTCTATCTATTTATCTACCTACCTACCTATCTCTATCTATCTAACTACCTACCTACCTATCTGTATCTATCAATCTACCTACCTACCTATCTCTATCTATCTACCTACCTACCTATCTCTATCAATCTACCTACCTACATATCTGTATCTATATATTTACCTACCTACCTATCTGTATCTATCTATCTACCTACCTACCTATCTCTATCTATCTATCTACCTACCTACCTATCTCTATCTATCAATCTACCTACCTACCTATCTGTATCTATCTACCTACCTACCTACCTACCTATCTGTATCTATCTACCTACCTACCTACCTATCTCTCTCTATCTATCTACCTACCTACATATCTGTATCTATATATTTACCTACCTACCTATCTGTATCTATCTATCTACCTACCTACCTATCTCTATCTATCTATCTACCTACCTACCTATCTCTATCTATCAATCTACCTACCTACCTATCTGTATCTATCTACCTACCTACCTACCTACCTATCTGTATCTATCTACCTACCTACCTATCTCTATCTATCTACCTACCTACCTACCTATCTCTATCTATCAATCTACCTACCTACCTACCTATCTCTATCTATCTATCTATCTATCTACCTACCTATCTCTATCTATCTATCTATCTATCTACCTACCTATCTCTATCTATCTACCTACCTACCTACCTATCTCTATCTATCAATCTACCTACCTCCCTATCTGTATCTATCTATCTACCTACATACCTATCTCTATCTATCTAACTACCTACCTACCTATCTCTATCTATCAATCTACCTACCTTCCTATCTCTATCTATCTATCTACCTACCTACCTATCTGTATCTATATTTCTACCTACCTACCTATCTGTATCTATCTATCTACCTACCTACCTATCTCTATCTATCTATCTACCTACCTACCTATCTCTATCTATCTATTTACCTACCTACCTATCTCTACCTATCTATCTACCTACCTACCTATCTCTATCTATCTATCTATCTACCTACCTACCTATCTCTATCAATCTACCTACCTACCTATCTCTATCTATCTACCTACCTACCTATCTGTATCTATCTATCTACCTACCTACCTATCTGAATCTATGAATCTACCTACCTACCTATCTCTATCTATCTATTTACCTACCTACCTATCTCTATCTATCTATCTACCTACCTACCTATCTCTATCTATCTATCTATCTACCTACCTACCTATCTCTATCAATCTACCTACCTACCTATCTCTATCTATCTACCTACCTACCTATCTCTATCTATCTATCTACCTACCCACCTATCTGTATTTATCTATCTACCTACCTACCTATCTGTATCTATCTATCTACCTACCTACCTATCTGTATCTATCAATCTACCTACCTACCTATCTGTATCTATCTATCTACCTACCTACCTATCTGTATCTATCTATCTACCTACCTACCTATCTCTATCTATCTATCTATCTACCCACCTATCTGTATTTATCTATCTACCTACCTATCTCTATCTATCTATCTACCTACCTACCTATCTCTATCTATCTATCTACCTACCTACCTATCTCTATCTATCTATCGACCTACCTACATATCTGTATCTATATATCTACCTACCTAACTATCTGTATCTATCTATCTACCTACCTACCTATCTGTATCTATCAATCTACCTACCTACCTATCTCTATCTATCTACCTACCTACCTATCTCTATCTATCTATCTATCTACCTACCTATCTGTATCTATCTATCTACCTACCTACCTATCTCTATCTATCTATCTACCTACCTACCTATCTCTATCTATCTATCTACCTACCTACCGATCTCTATCTATCTATCTACCTACCTATCTCTATCTATCTATCTACCTACCTACCTATCTCTATCAATCTACCTACCTACCTATCTCTATCTATCTATCTACCTACCTACCTATCTCTATCTATCTATCTACCTACCTACCTATCTCTATCAATCTACCTACCTACCTATCTGTATCTATCTACCTACCTACCTACCTATCTCTCTCTATCTATCTACCTACCTACATATCTGTATCTATATATTTACCTACCTACCTATCTGTATCTATCTATCTACCTACCTACCTATCTCTATCTATCTATCTACCTACCTACCTATCTCTATCTATCAATCTACCTACCTACCTATCTGTATCTATCTACCTACCTACCTACCTACCTATCTGTATCGATCTATCCACCTACCTACCTATCTCTATCTATCTACCTACCTACCTACCTATCTCTATCTATCAATCTACCTACCTACCTATCTCTATCTATCTATTTACCTACCTACCTATCTCTATCTATCTATCTACCTACCTACCTATCTCTATCTATCTATCTATCTACCTACCTACCTATCTCTATCAATCTACCTACCTACCTATCTCTATCTATCTACCTACCTACCTATCTGTATCTATCTATCTACCTACCTACCTATCTGAATCTATGAATCTACCTACCTACCTATCTCTATCTATCTATTTACCTACCTACCTATCTCTATCTATCTATCTACCTACCTACCTATCTCTATCTATCTATCTATCTATCTACCTACCTACCTATCTCTATCAATCTACCTACCTACCTATCTCTATCTATCTACCTACCTACCTATCTCTATCTATCTATCTACCTACCCACCTATCTGTATTTATCTATCTACCTACCTACCTATCTGTATCTATCTATCTACCTACCTACCTATCTGTATCTATCAATCTACCTACCTACCTATCTGTATCTATCTATCTACCTACCTACCTATCTGTATCTATCTATCTACCTACCTACCTATCTCTATCTATCTATCTATCTATCTACCCACCTATCTGTATTTATCTATCTACCTACCTATCTCTATCTATCTATCTACCTACCTACCTATCTCTATCTATCTATCTACCTACCTACCTATCTCTATCTATCTATCGACCTACCTACATATCTGTATCTATATATCTACCTACCTAACTATCTGTATCTATCTATCTACCTACCTACCTATCTGTATCTATCAATCTACCTACCTACCTATCTCTATCTATCTACCTACCTACCTATCTCTATCTATCTATCTATCTACCTACCTATCTGTATCTATCTATCTACCTACCTACCTATCTCTATCTATCTATCTACCTACCTACCTATCTCTATTTATCTATCTACCTACCTACCTATCTCTATCTATCTATCTACCTACCTATCTCTATCTATCTATCTACCTACCTACCTATCTCTATCAATCTACCTACCTACCTATCTCTATCTATCTATCTACCTACCTACCTATCTCTATCTATCTATCTACCTACCTACCTATCTCTATCAATCTACCTACCTACCTATCTGTATCTATCTACCTACCTACCTACCTATCTCTCTCTATCTATCTACCTACCTACCTATCTGTATCTATATATTTACCTACCTACCTATCTGTATCTATCTATCTACCTACCTACCTATCTCTATATATCTATCTACCTACCTACCTATCTCTATCTATCAATCTACCTACCTACCTATCTGTATCTATCTACCTACCTACCTACCTACCTATCTGTATCTATCTATCCACCTACCTACCTATCTCTATCTATCTACCTACCTACCTACCTATCTCTATCTATCAATCTACCTACCTACCTACCTATCTCTATCTATCTATCTACCTACCTATCTCTATCTATCTATCTACCTACCTATCTCTATCTATCTACCTACCTACCTACCTATCTCTATCTATCAATCTACCTACCTCCCTATCTGTATCTATCTATCTACCTACCTACCTATCTCTATCTATCTACCTACCGACCTACCTATCTCTATCTATCAATCTACCTACCTTCCTATCTCTATCTATCTATCTACCTACCTACCTATCTGTATCTATATTTCTACCTACCTACCTATCTGTATCTATCTATCTACCTACCTACCTATCTCTATCTATCTACCTACCTACCTATCTCTATCTATCAATCTACCTACCAACCTATCTCTATCTATCTATCTTCCTACCTACCTATCTGTATCTATATATCTACCTACCTACCTATCTCTATCTATCAATCTACCTACCTACCTATCTCTATCTATCTACCTACCTACCTATCTCTATCTATCTATCTACCTACCTACCTATCTGTATCTATCTATCTACCTACCTACCTATCTGAATCTATGAATCTACCTACCTACCTATCTCTATCTATCTATTTACCTACCTACCTATCTCTATCTATCTATCTACCTACCTACCTATCTCTATCTATCTATCTACCTACCTACCTATCTCTATCAATCTACCTACTTACCTATCTCGATCTATCTACCTACCTATCTATCTCTATCTATCTATCTACCTACCCACCTATCTGTATTTATCTATCTACCTACCTACCTATCTGTATCTATCTATCTACCTACCTACCTATCTGTATCTATCAATCTACCTACCTACCTATCTGTATCTATCTATCTACCTACCTACCTATCTGTATCTATCTATCTACCTACCTACCTATCTCTATCTATCTATCTATCTACCTACCCACCTATCTGTATTTATCTATCTACCTACCTATCTCTATCTATCTATCTACCTACCTACCTATCTCTATCTATCTATCTACCTACCTACCTATCTCTATCTATCTATCGACCTACCTACATATCTGTATCTATATATCTACCTACCTAACTATCTGTATCTATCTATCTACCTACCTACCTATCTGTATCTATCAATCTACCTACCTACCTATCTCTATCTATCTATCTACCTACCTACCTATCTCTATCTATCAATCTACCTACCTACCTATCTGTATCTATCCACCTACCTACCTACCTACCTATCTCTATCTATCTATCTATCTACCTACCTACCTATCTCTATCTATCTACCTACCTACCTACCTATCTCTATCTATCAACCTACCTACCTACCTATCTCTATCTATCTATCTACCTACCTACCTATCTCTATCTATCTATCTATCTACCTACCTATCTCTATCTATCTACCTACCTACCTACCTATCTCTATCTATCAATCTACCTACCTACCTATCTGTATCTATCAATCTACCTACCTACCTATCTCTATCTATCTACCTACCTACCTATCTCTATCTATCAATCTACCTACCTACCTATCTGTATCTATCAATCTACCTACCTACCTATCTCTATCTATCTACCTACCTACCTACCTATCTCTATCAATCTACCTACCTACCTATCTGAATCTATCTATCTACCTACCTACCTATCTCTATCTATCTATCTATCTATCTACCTACCTACCTATCTCTATCAATCTACCTACCTACCTATCTCTATCTATCTATCTACCTACCTACCTATCTCTATCTATCTATCTACCTACCTACCTATCTGTATCTATCTATCTACCTACCTACCTATCTGTATCTATATATCTACCTACCTACCTATCTCTATCTATCAATCTACCTACCTACCTATCTCTATCTATCAATCTACCTACCTACCTATCTCTATCTATCAATCTACCTACCTACCTATCTCTATCTATCTATCTATCTATCTACCTACCTACCTATCTCTATCTATCTATCTATCTATCTATCTATCTATCTATCTATCTATCTACCTACCTATCTGTATCTATCTATCTACCTACCTACCTATCTGTATCTATATATCTACCTACCTACCTATCTGTATCTATCAATCTACCTACCTACCTATCTGTATTTACCTATCTACCTACCTACCTATCTCTATCTATCTATCTACCTACCTACCTATCTCTATCTATCTATCTACCTACCTACCTATCTGTATCTATCTATCTACCTACCTACCGATCTGTATCTATCTACCTACCTATCTCTATCTATCTATCTACCTACCTACCTATCTCTATCAATCTACCTACCTACCTATCTCTATCTATCTATCTACCTACCTACCTACCTACCTACCTATCTCTATCTATCTATCTACCTACCTACCTATCTCTATCTATCTATCTACCTACCTACCTATCTCTATCAATCTACCTACCTACCTATCTGTATCTATCTACCTACCTACCTACCTATCTCTCTCTATCTATCTACCTACCTACATATCTGTATCTATATATTTACCTACCTACCTATCTGTATCTATCTATCTACCTACCTACCTATCTCTATCTATCTATCTACCTACCTACCTATCTCTATCTATCAATCTACCTACCTACCTATCTGTATCTATCTACCTACCTACCTACCTACCTATCTGTATCTATCTATCCACCTACCTACCTATCTCTATCTATCTACCTACCTACCTACCTATCTCTATCTATCAATCTACCTACCTACCTACCTATCTCTATCTATCTATCTACCTACCTATCTCTATCTATCTATCTACCTACCTATCTCTATCTATCTACCTACCTACCTACCTATCTCTATCTATCAATCTACCTACCTCCCTATCTGTATCTATCTATCTACCTACCTACCTATCTCTATCTATCTACCTACCTACCTACCTATCTCTATCTATCAATCTACCTACCTTCCTATCTCTATCTATCTATCTACCTACCTACCTATCTGTATCTATATTTCTACCTACCTACCTATCTGTATCTATCTATCTACCTACCTACCTATCTCTATCTATCTACCTACCTACCTATCTCTATCTATCAATCTACCTACCAACCTATCTCTATCTATCTATCTTCCTACCTACCTATCTGTATCTATATATCTACCTACCTACCTATCTCTATCTATCAATCTACCTACCTACCTATCTCTATCTATCTACCTACCTACCTATCTCTATCTATCTATCTACCTACCTACCTATCTGTATCTATCTATCTACCTACCTACCTATCTGAATCTATGAATCTACCTACCTACCTATCTCTATCTATCTATTTACCTACCTACCTATCTCTATCTATCTATCTACCTACCTACCTATCTCTATCTATCTATCTACCTACCTACCTATCTCTATCAATCTACCTACTTACCTATCTCGATCTACCTACCTACCTATCTATCTCTATCTATCTATCTACCTACCCACCTATCTGTATTTATCTATCTACCTACCTACCTATCTGTATCTATCAATCTACCTACCTACCTATCTGTATCTATCTATCTACCTACCTACCTATCTGTATCTATCTATCTACCTACCTACCTATCTCTATCTATCTATCTATCTACCTACCCACCTATCTGTATTTATCTATCTACCTACCTATCTCTATCTATCTATCTACCTACCTACCTATCTCTATCTATCTACCTACCTACCTACCTATCTCTATCAATCTACCTACCTACCTATCTGAATCTATCTATCTACCTACCTACCTATCTCTATCTATCTATCTATCTATCTACCTACCTACCTATCTCTATCAATCTACCTACCTACCTATCTCTATCTATCTATCTACCTACCTACCTATCTCTATCTATCTATCTACCTACCTACCTATCTGTATCTATCTATCTACCTACCTACCTATCTGTATCTATATATCTACCTACCTACCTATCTCTATCTATCAATCTACCTACCTACCTATCTCTATCTATCAATCTACCTACCTACCTATCTCTATCTATCAATCTACCTACCTACCTATCTCTATCTATCTATCTATCTATCTACCTACCTACCTATCTCTATCTATCTATCTATCTATCTATCTATCTATCTATCTATCTATCTATCTATCTATCTATCTATCTATCTATCTATCTACCTACCTATCTGTATCTATCTATCTACCTACCTACCTATCTGTATCTATATATCTACCTACCTACCTATCTGTATCTATCAATCTACCTACCTACCTATCTGTATTTACCTATCTACCTACCTACCTATCTCTATCTATCTATCTACCTACCTACCTATCTCTATCTATCTATCTACCTACCTACCTATCTGTATCTATCTATCTACCTACCTACCGATCTGTATCTATCTACCTACCTATCTCTATCTATCTATCTACCTACCTACCTATCTCTATCAATCTACCTACCTACCTATCTCTATCTATCTATCTACCTACCTACCTACCTACCTACCTATCTCTATCTATCTATCTACCTACCTACCTATCTCTATCTATCTATCTACCTACCTACCTATCTCTATCAATCTACCTACCTACCTATCTGTATCTATCTACCTACCTACCTACCTATCTCTCTCTATCTATCTACCTACCTACATATCTGTATCTATATATTTACCTACCTACCTATCTGTATCTATCTATCTACCTACCTACCTATCTCTATCTATCTATCTACCTACCTACCTATCTCTATCTATCAATCTACCTACCTACCTATCTGTATCTATCTACCTACCTACCTACCTACCTATCTGTATCTATCTATCCACCTACCTACCTATCTCTATCTATCTACCTACCTACCTACCTATCTCTATCTATCAATCTACCTACCTACCTACCTATCTCTATCTATCTATCTACCTACCTATCTCTATCTATCTATCTACCTACCTATCTCTATCTATCTACCTACCTACCTACCTATCTCTATCTATCAATCTACCTACCTCCCTATCTGTATCTATCTATCTACCTACCTACCTATCTCTATCTATCTACCTACCTACCTACCTATCTCTATCTATCAATCTACCTACCTTCCTATCTCTATCTATCTATCTACCTACCTACCTATCTGTATCTATATTTCTACCTACCTACCTATCTGTATCTATCTATCTACCTACCTACCTATCTCTATCTATCTACCTACCTACCTATCTCTATCTATCAATCTACCTACCAACCTATCTCTATCTATCTATCTTCCTACCTACCTATCTGTATCTATATATCTACCTACCTACCTATCTCTATCTATCAATCTACCTACCTACCTATCTCTATCTATCTACCTACCTACCTATCTCTATCTATCTATCTACCTACCTACCTATCTGTATCTATCTATCTACCTACCTACCTATCTGAATCTATGAATCTACCTACCTACCTATCTCTATCTATCTATTTACCTACCTACCTATCTCTATCTATCTATCTACCTACCTACCTATCTCTATCTATCTATCTATCTACCTACCTACCTATCTCTATCAATCTACCTACTTACCTATCTCGATCTACCTACCTACCTATCTATCTCTATCTATCTATCTACCTACCCACCTATCTGTATTTATCTATCTACCTACCTACCTATCTGTATCTATCTATCTACCTACCTACCTATCTGTATCTATCAATCTACCTACCTACCTATCTGTATCTATCTATCTACCTACCTACCTATCTGTATCTATCTATCTACCTACCTACCTATCTCTATCTATCTATCTATCTACCTACCCACCTATCTGTATTTATCTATCTACCTACCTATCTCTATCTATCTATCTACCTACCTACCTATCTCTATCTATCTATCTACCTACCTACCTATCTCTATCTATCTATCGACCTACCTACATATCTGTATCTATATATCTACCTACCTAACTATCTGTATCTATCTATCTACCTACCTACCTATCTGTATCTATCAATCTACCTACCTACCTATCTCTATCTATCTATCTACCTACCTACCTATCTCTATCTATCAATCTACCTACCTACCTATCTGTATCTATCCACCTACCTACCTACCTACCTACCTATCTCTATCTATCTATCTATCTACCTACCTACCTATCTCTATCTATCTACCTACCTACCTACCTATCTCTATCTATCAACCTACCTACCTACCTATCTCTATCTATCTATCTACCTACCTACCTATCTCTATCTATCTATCTATCTACCTACCTATCTCTATCTATCTACCTACCTACCTACCTATCTCTATCTATCAATCTACCTACCTACCTATCTGTATCTATCAATCTACCTACCTACCTATCTCTATCTATCTACCTACCTACCTATCTCTATCTATCAATCTACCTACCTACCTATCTGTATCTATCAATCTACCTACCTACCTATCTCTATCTATCTACCTACCTACCTACCTATCTCTATCAATCTACCTACCTACCTATCTGAATCTATCTATCTACCTACCTACCTATCTCTATCTATCTATCTATCTATCTACCTACCTACCTATCTCTATCAATCTACCTACCTACCTATCTCTATCTATCTATCTACCTACCTACCTATCTCTATCTATCTATCTACCTACCTACCTATCTGTATCTATCTATCTACCTACCTACCTATCTGTATCTATATATCTACCTACCTACCTATCTCTATCTATCAATCTACCTACCTACCTATCTCTATCTATCAATCTACCTACCTACCTATCTCTATCTATCAATCTACCTACCTACCTATCTCTATCTATCTATCTATCTATCTACCTACCTACCTATCTCTATCTATCTATCTATCTATCTATCTATCTATCTATCTATCTATCTATCTATCTATCTATCTATCTATCTACCTACCTATCTGTATCTATCTATCTACCTACCTACCTATCTGTATCTATATATCTACCTACCTACCTATCTGTATCTATCAATCTACCTACCTACCTATCTGTATTTACCTATCTACCTACCTACCTATCTCTATCTATCTATCTACCTACCTACCTATCTCTATCTATCTATCTACCTACCTACCTATCTGTATCTATCTATCTACCTACCTACCGATCTGTATCTATCTATCTACCTACCTATCTCTATCTATCTATCTACCTACCTACCTATCTCTATCAATCTACCTACCTACCTATCTCTATCTATCTATCTACCTACCTACCTACCTACCTACCTACCTATCTCTATCTATCTATCTACCGACCTACATATCTGTATCTATATATCTCCTACCTACCTATCTCTATCTATCAATCTACCTACCTACCTATCTCTATCTATCAATCTACCTACCTACCTATCTCTATCTATCAATTTACCTACCTACCTATCTCTATCTATCTATCTACCGACCTACATATCTGTATCTATATATCTCCTACCTACCTATCTCTATCTATCAATCTACCTACCTACCTATCTCTATCTATCAATCTACCTACCTACCTATCTCTATCTATCAATTTACCTACCTACCTATCTCTATCTATCTATCTACCTACCTACATATCTGTATCTATATATCTACCAACCTACCTATCTGTATCTATCTATCTACCTACATACATATCTGTATCTATATATCTACCTACCTACCTATCTCTATCTATCAATCTACCTACCTACCTATCTGTATCTATCTATCTACCTACCTACCTATCTCTATCTATCTATCTATCTATCTACCTACCTACCTATCTCTATCTATCTATCTAACTACCTACCTATCTCTATCTATCTATCTACCTACCTATCTCTATCAATCTACCTACCTACCTATCTGTATCTATCTATCTACCTACCTACCTATCTGTATCTATCAATCTACCTACCTACCTATCTCTATCTATCTATCTACCTACCCACCTATTTGTATTTATCTATCTACCTACCTATCTGTATCTATCTACCTACCTACCTACCTATATGTATCTATCAATCTACCTACCTACCTATCTCTATCTATCAATCTACCTACCTACCTATCTCTATCTATCTATCTACCTGCCCACCTATCTGTATTTATCTATCTACCTACCTATGTGTATCTATCTACCTACCTACCTACCTATCTGTATCTATCAATCTACCTACCTACCTATCTGTATCTATCTATCTACCTACCTACCTCTCTCTATCTATCTATCTACCTACCTCTCTGTATCTATCTATCTACCTACCTACCTATCTCTATCTATCTATCTACCTACCTACCTATCTGTATCTATCTATCTACCTACCTATCTGTATCTATCTATCTACCTACCTACCTATCTCTATCTATCTATCTACCTACCTACCTATCTCTATCTATCTATCTACCTACCTACCTATCTCTATCTATCTATCTACCTACCTATCTCTATCTATCTATCTACCTACCTACCTATCTCTATCAATCTACCTACCTACCTATCTCTATCTATCTATCTACCTACCTACCTATCTCTATCTATCTATCTACCTACCTACATATCTGTATCTATATATCTACCTACCTACCTATCTCTATCTATCAATCTACCTACCTACCTATCTCTATCTATCTATCTACCTACCTATCTCTATCTATCTACCTACCTACCTACCTATCTCTATCTATCAATCTACCTACCTCCCTATCTCTATCTATCTATCTACCTACCTACCTATCTCTATCTATCTATCTACCTACCTACCTATCTCTATCTATCTATCTACCTACCTACCTATCTGTATATATCTACCTACCTACCTATCTCTATCTATCAATCTACCTACCTACCTATCTCTATCTATCTATCTACCTACCTACCTATCTGTATCTATCTATCTACCTATCTACCTATCTCTATCTATCAATCTACCTACCTACCTATCTCTATCTATCTATCTACCTACCTACCTATCTAAATCTATCAATCTACCTACCTACCTATCTCTATCTATCTATCTACCTGCCCACCTATCTGTATTTATCTATCTACCTACCTATCTATCTATCTATCTATCTATCTATCTATCTATCTATCTATCTATCTATCTATCTATCTATCTACCTATCTATCTATCTATCTATCTATCTACCTACCTACCTACCTATCTGTATCTATCTATCTACCTACCTACCTATCTGTATCTATATATCTACCTACCTACCTATCTGTATCTATCAATCTACCTACCTACCTATCTGTATTTATCTATCTACCTACCTACCTATCTCTATCTATCTATCTACCTACCTACCTATCTCTATCTATCAATCTACCTACCTACCTATCTGTATCTATCTATCTACCTACCTACCTATCTCTATCTATCTATCTATCTACCTACCTACCTATCTCTATCTATCTATCTACCTACCTACCTATCTCTATCAATCTATCTACCTATCTGAATCTTTCAGTCTACCTACCTACCTATCTCTATCTATCTATCTACCTACCTACCTATCTGTATCTATCTATCTACCTACCTATCTCTATCAATCTACCTACCTACCTATCTGTATCTATCTATCTACCTACCTACCTATCTGTATCTATCAATCTACCTACCTACCTATCTCTATCTATCTATCTACCTACCCACCTATCTGTATTTATCTATCTACCTACCTATCTGTATCTATCTACCTACCTACCTACCTATCTGTATCTATCAATCTACCTACCTACCTATCTGTATCTATCTACCTACCTACCTACCTATCTGTATCTATCAATCTACATACCTACCCATCTCTATCTATCAATCTACCTACCTACCTGTCTGTATCTATCTATCTACCTACCTACCTATCTCTATCTATCTATCTATCTATCTACCTACCTATCTCTATCTATCTATCTATCTATCTATCTATCTATCTATCTATCTATCTATCTATCTATCTATCTATCTATCTATCTATCTATCTACCTACCTACCTATCTCTATCTATCTATCTACCTACCTACATATCTGTATCTATATATCTACCTACCTACCTATCTCTATCTATCAATCTACCTACCTACCTATCTCTATCTTTCAATCTACCTACCTACCTATCTCTATCTATCTATCTACCTACCTACCTATCTCTATCTATCTATCTATCTACCTACCTATCTCTATCTATCAATCTACCTACCTACCTATCTGTATCTATCTATCTACCTACCTACCTATCTGTATCTATCAATCTACCTACCTACCTATCTCTATCTATCTATCTACCTACCCACCTATCTGTATTTATCTATCTACCTACCTATCTGTATCTATCTACCTACCTACCTATCTTTATCTATCAATCTACCTACCTACCTATCTCTATCTATCAATCTACCTACCTACCTATCTCTATCTATCTATCTACCTACCCACCTATCTCTATTTATCTATCTACCTACCTATCTGTATCTATCTACCTACCTACCTACCTATCTGTATCTATCAATCTACCTACCTACCTATCTGTATCTATCTATCTACCTACCTACCTATCTCTATCTATCTATCTACCTACCTACCTATCTGTATCTATCTATCTACCTACCTATCTGTATCTATCTACCTACCTACCTACCTATCTGTATCTATCTACCTACCTACCTACCTATCTGTATCTATCAATCTACCTACCTACCTATCTGTATCTATCTATCTACCTACCTACCTATATCTATCTATCTACCTACCTACCTATCTGTATCTATCTATCTACCTACCTACCTATCTGTATCTATCTATCTACCTACCTACCTATCTCTATCTATCTATCTACCTACCTACCTATCTCTATCAATCTACCTACCTACCTATCTCTATCTATCTATCTACCTACCTACCTATCTCTATCTATCTATCTACCTACCTACATATCTGTATCTATCTACCTACCTACCTACCTATCTGTATCTATCAATCTACCTACCTACCTATCTCTATCTATCAATCTACCTACCTAACTATCTCTATCTATCAATCTACCTGCCTACCTATCTCTATCTATCTATCTACCTACCTACCTACCTATCTCTATCTATCTACCTACCTACCTACCTATCTCTATCTATCTACTTACCTACCTATCTGTATCTATCTATCTACCTACCTACCTATCTGTATCTATCAATCTACCTACCTACCTATCTCTATCTATCAATCTACCTACCTACCTATCTGTATCTATCTATCTACCTACCTACCTAACTGTATCTATCAACCTACCTATCTACCTATCTCTATCTATCTATCTACCTACCTACATATCTGTATCTATATATCTACCAACCTACCTATCTGTATCTATCTATCTACCTACATACATATCTGTATCTATATATCTACCTACCTACCTAACTGTATCTATCAACCTACTTATCTACCTATCTCTATCTATCTATCTACCTACCTACATATCTGTATCTATATATCTACCAACCTACCTATCTGTATCTATCTATCTACCTACATACATATCTGTATCTATATATCTACCTACCTACCTATCTCTATCTATCAATCTACCTACCTACCTATCTGTATCTATCTATCTACCTACCTACCTATCTCTATCTATCTATCTATCTATCTACCTACCTACCTATCTCTATCTATCTATCTAACTACCTACCTATCTCTATCTATCTATCTACCTACCTATCTCTATCAATCTACCTACCTACCTATCTGTATCTATCTGTCTACCTACCTACCTATCTGTATCTATCAATCTACCTACCTACCTATCTCTATCTATCTATCTACCTACCCACCTATTTGTATTTATCTATCTACCTACCTATCTGTATCTATCTACCTACCTACCTACCTATATGTATCTATCAATCTACCTACCTACCTATCTCTATCTATCAATCTACCTACCTACCTATCTCTATCTATCTATCTACCTGCCCACCTATCTGTATTTATCTATCTACCTACCTATGTGTATCTATCTACCTACCTACCTACCTATCTGTATCTATCAATCTACCTACCTACCTATCTGTATCTATCTATCTACCTACCTACCTCTCTCTATCTATCTATCTACCTACCTACCTCTCTGTATCTATCTATCTACCTACCTACCTATCTCTATCTATCTATCTACCTACCTACCTATCTGTATCTATCTATCTACCTACCTATCTGTATCTATCTATCTACCTTCCTACCTATCTCTATCTATCTATCTACCTACCTACCTATCTCTATCTATCTATCTACCTACCTACCTATCTCTATCTATCTATCTACCTACCTATCTCTATCTATCTATCTACCTACCTACCTATCTCTATCAATCTACCTACCTACCTATCTCTATCTATCTATCTACCTACCTACCTATCTCTATCTATCTATCTACCTACCTACATATCTGTATCTATATATCTACCTACCTACCTATCTCTATCTATCAATCTACCTACCTACCTATCTCTATCTATCTATCTACCTACCTATCTCTATCTATCTACCTACCTACCTACCTATCTCTATCTATCAATCTACCTACCTCCCTATCTCTATCTATCTATCTACCTACCTACCTATCTCTATCTATCTATCTACCTACCTACCTATCTCTATCTATCAATCTACCTACCTACCTATCTGTATCTATCTATCTACCTACCTACCTATCTCTATCTATCTATCTATCTACCTACCTACCTATCTCTATCTATCTATCTACCTACCTACCTATCTCTATCAATCTATCTACCTATCTGAATCTTTCAGTCTACCTACCTACCTATCTCTATCTATCTATCTACCTACCTACCTATCTGTATCTATCTATCTACCTACCTATCTCTATCAATCTACCTACCTACCTATCTGTATCTATCTATCTACCTACCTACCTATCTGTATCTATCAATCTACCTACCTACCTATCTCTATCTATCTATCTACCTACCCACCTATCTGTATTTATCTATCTACCTACCTATCTGTATCTATCTACCTACCTACCTACCTATCTGTATCTATCAATCTACCTACCTACCTATCTGTATCTATCTACCTACCTACCTACCTATCTGTATCTATCAATCTACATACCTACCCATCTCTATCTATCAATCTACCTACCTACCTGTCTGTATCTATCTATCTACCTACCTACCTATCTCTATCTATCTATCTATCTATCTACCTACCTATCTCTATCTATCTATCTATCTATCTATCTATCTATCTATCTATCTATCTATCTATCTATCTATCTATCTATCTACCTACCTACCTATCTCTATCTATCTATCTACCTACCTACATATCTGTATCTATATATCTACCTACCTACCTATCTCTATCTATCAATCTACCTACCTACCTATCTCTATCTTTCAATCTACCTACCTACCTATCTCTATCTATCTATCTACCTACCTACCTATCTCTATCTATCTATCTATCTACCTACCTATCTCTATCTATCAATCTACCTACCTACCTATCTGTATCTATCTATCTACCTACCTACCTATCTGTATCTATCAATCTACCTACCTACCTATCTCTATCTATCTATCTACCTACCCACCTATCTGTATTTATCTATCTACCTACCTATCTGTATCTATCTACCTACCTACCTATCTTTATCTAT
The DNA here is from genome assembly GCA_024509115.1 of Crotalus helleri. Classification (NCBI taxonomy): domain Eukaryota; kingdom Metazoa; phylum Chordata; class Lepidosauria; order Squamata; family Viperidae; genus Crotalus; species Crotalus helleri. Next base: position 57,477 of record JAKSXO010000241.1, read on the forward strand.
CAATCTACCTACCTACCTATCTCTATCTATCAATCTACCTACCTACCTATCTCTATCTATCTATCTACCTACCCACCTATCTCTATTTATCTATCTACCTACCTATCTGTATCTATCTACCTACCTACCTACCTATCTGTATCTATCAATCTACCTACCTACCTATCTGTATCTATCTATCTACCTACCTACCTATCTCTATCTATCTATCTACCTACCTACCTATCTGTATCTATCTATCTACCTACCTATCTGTATCTATCTACCTACCTACCTACCTATCTGTATCTATCTACCTACCTACCTACCTATCTGTATCTATCAATCTACCTACCTACCTATCTGTATCTATCTATCTACCTACCTACCTATATCTATCTATCTACCTACCTACCTATCTGTATCTATCTATCTACCTACCTACCTATCTGTATCTATCTATCTACCTACCTACCTATCTCTATCTATCTATCTACCTACCTACCTATCTCTATCAATCTACCTACCTACCTATCTCTATCTATCTATCTACCTACCTACCTATCTCTATCTATCTATCTACCTACCTACATATCTGTATCTATCTACCTACCTACCTACCTATCTGTATCTATCAATCTACCTACCTACCTATCTCTATCTATCAATCTACCTACCTAACTATCTCTATCTATCAATCTACCTGCCTACCTATCTCTATCTATCTATCTACCTACCTACCTACCTATCTCTATCTATCTACCTACCTACCTACCTATCTCTATCTATCTACTTACCTACCTATCTGTATCTATCTATCTACCTACCTACCTATCTGTATCTATCAATCTACCTACCTACCTATCTCTATCTATCAATCTACCTACCTACCTATCTGTATCTATCTATCTACCTACCTACCTAACTGTATCTATCAACCTACCTATCTACCTATCTCTATCTATCTATCTACCTACCTACATATCTGTATCTATATATCTACCAACCTACCTATCTGTATCTATCTATCTACCTACATACATATCTGTATCTATATATCTACCTACCTACCTAACTGTATCTATCAACCTACTTATCTACCTATCTCTATCTATCTATCTACCTACCTACATATCTGTATCTATATATCTACCAACCTACCTATCTGTATCTATCTATCTACCTACATACATATCTGTATCTATATATCTACCTACCTACCTATCTCTATCTATCAATCTACCTACCTACCTATCTGTATCTATCTATCTACCTACCTACCTATCTCTATCTATCTATCTATCTATCTACCTACCTACCTATCTCTATCTATCTATCTAACTACCTACCTATCTCTATCTATCTATCTACCTACCTATCTCTATCAATCTACCTACCTACCTATCTGTATCTATCTGTCTACCTACCTACCTATCTGTATCTATCAATCTACCTACCTACCTATCTCTATCTATCTATCTACCTACCCACCTATTTGTATTTATCTATCTACCTACCTATCTGTATCTATCTACCTACCTACCTACCTATATGTATCTATCAATCTACCTACCTACCTATCTCTATCTATCAATCTACCTACCTACCTATCTCTATCTATCTATCTACCTGCCCACCTATCTGTATTTATCTATCTACCTACCTATGTGTATCTATCTACCTACCTACCTACCTATCTGTATCTATCAATCTACCTACCTACCTATCTGTATCTATCTATCTACCTACCTACCTCTCTCTATCTATCTATCTACCTACCTACCTCTCTGTATCTATCTATCTACCTACCTACCTATCTCTATCTATCTATCTACCTACCTACCTATCTGTATCTATCTATCTACCTACCTATCTGTATCTATCTATCTACCTTCCTACCTATCTCTATCTATCTATCTACCTACCTACCTATCTCTATCTATCTATCTACCTACCTACCTATCTCTATCTATCTATCTACCTACCTATCTCTATCTATCTATCTACCTACCTACCTATCTCTATCAATCTACCTACCTACCTATCTCTATCTATCTATCTACCTACCTACCTATCTCTATCTATCTATCTACCTACCTACATATCTGTATCTATATATCTACCTACCTACCTATCTCTATCTATCAATCTACCTACCTACCTATCTCTATCTATCTATCTACCTACCTATCTCTATCTATCTACCTACCTACCTACCTATCTCTATCTATCAATCTACCTACCTCCCTATCTCTATCTATCTATCTACCTACCTACCTATCTCTATCTATCTATCTACCTACCTACCTATCTCTATCTATCTATCTACCTACCTACCTATCTGTATATATCTACCTACCTACCTATCTCTATCTATCAATCTACCTACCTACCTATCTCTATCTATCTATCTACCTACCTACCTATCTGAATCTATCTATCTACCTATCTACCTATCTCTATCTATCAATCTACCTACCTACCTATCTCTATCTATCTATCTACCTACCTACCTATCTCTATCTATCAATCTACCTACCTACCTATCTCTATCTATCTATCTACCTGCCCACCTATCTGTATTTATCTATCTACCTATCTATCTATCTATCTATCTATCTATCTATCTATCTATCTATCTATCTATCTATCTATCTATCTATCTATCTACCTATCTATCTATCTATCTACCTACCTACCTACCTATCTGTATCTATCTATCTACCTACCTACCTATCTGTATCTATATATCTACCTACCTACCTATCTGTATCTATCAATCTACCTACCTACCTATCTGTATTTATCTATCTACCTACCTACCTATCTCTATCTATCTATCTACCTACCTACCTATCTCTATCTATCAATCTACCTACCTACGTATCTGTATCTATCTATCTACCTACCTACCTATCTCTATCTATCTATCTATCTACCTACCTACCTATCTCTATCTATCTATCTACCTACCTACCTATCTCTATCAATCTATCTACCTATCTACCTATCTGAATCTTTCAGTCTACCTACCTACCTATCTCTATCTATCTATCTACCTACCTACCTATCTGTATCTATCTATCTACCTACCTATCTCTATCAATCTACCTACCTACCTATCTGTATCTATCTATCTACCTACCTACCTATCTGTATCTATCAATCTACCTACCTACCTATCTCTATCTATCTACCTACCCACCTATCTGTATTTATCTATCTACCTACCTATCTGTATCTATCTACCTACCTACCTACCTATCTGTATCTATCAATCTACCTACCTACCTATCTGTATCTATCTACCTACCTACCTACCTATCTGTATCTATCAATCTACATACCTACCCATCTCTATCTATCAATCTACCTACCTACCTGTCTGTATCTATCTATCTACCTACTTACCTATCTGTATCTATCTATCTACCTACCTACCTATCTCTATCTACCTACCTACCTACCTATCTGAATCTATCTATCTACCTACCTACCTATCTCTATCTATCTATCTATCTACCTTCCTACCTATCTCTATCTATCTATCTATCTATCTATCTATCTATCTATCTATCTATCTATCTATCTATCTATCTACCTACCTACCTATCTCTATCTATCTATCTACCTACCTACATATCTGTATCTATATATCTACCTACCTACCTATCTCTATCTATCAATCTACCTACCTACCTATCTCTAACTTTCAATCTACCTACCTACCTATCTCTATCTATCTATCTACCTACCTACCTATCTCTATCTATCTATCTATCTACCTACCTATCTCTATCTATCAATCTACCTACCTACCTATCTGTATCTATCTATCTACCTACCTACCTATCTGTATCTATCAATCTACCTACCTACCTATCTCTATCTATCTATCTACCTACCCACCTATCTGTATTTATCTATCTACCTACCTATCTGTATCTATCTACCTACCTACCTATCTTTATCTATCAATCTACCTACCTACCTATCTCTATCTATCAATCTACCTACCTACCTATCTCTATCTATCTATCTATCTACCTACCCACTTATCTCTATTTATCTATCTACCTACCTATCTGTATCTATCTACCTACCTACCTACCTATCTGTATCTATCAATCTACCTACCTACCTATCTGTATCTATCTATCTACCTACCTACCTATCTCTATCTATCTATCTACCTACCTACCTATCTGTATCTATCTATCTACCTACCAATCTGTATCTATCTACCTACCTACCTACCTATCTGTATCTATCTACCTACCTACCTACCTATCTGTATCTATCAATCTACCTACCTACCTATCTGTATCTATCTATCTACCTACCTACCTATATCTATCTATCTACCTACCTACCTATCTGTATCTATCTATCTACCTACCTACCTATCTGTATCTATCTATCTACCTACCTACCTATCTCTATCTATCTATCTACCTACCTACCTATCTCTATCAATCTACCTACCTACCTATCTCTATCTATCTATCTACCTACCTACCTATCTCTATCTATCTATCTACCTACCTACATATCTGTATCTATCTACCTACCTACCTACCTATCTGTATCTATCAATCTACCTACCTACCTATCTCTATCTATCAATCTACCTACCTAACTATCTCTATCTATCAATCTACCTGCCTACCTATCTCTATCTATCTATCTACCTACCTACCTACCTATCTCTATCTATCTACCTACCTACCTACCTATCTCTATCTATCTACTTACCTACCTATCTGTATCTATCTATCTACCTACCTACCTATCTGTATCTATCAATCTACCTACCTACTTATCTCTATCTATCAATCTACCTACCTACCTATCTGTATCTATCTATCTACCTACCTACCTAACTGTATCTATCAACCTACCTATCTACCTATCTCTATCTATCTATCTACCTACCTACATATCTGTATCTATATATCTACCAACCTACCTATCTGTATCTATCTATCTACCTACATACATATCTGTATCTATATATCTACCTACCTACCTACCTATCTCTATCTATCAATCTACCTACCTACCTATCTGTATCTATCTATCTACCTACCTACCTATCTCTATCTATCTATCTATCTATCTACCTACCTACCTATCTCTATCTATCTATCTAACTACCTACCTATCTCTATCTATCTATCTACCTACCTATCTCTATCAATCTACCTACCTACCTATCTGTATCTATCTATCTACCTACCTACCTATCTGTATCTATCAATGTACCTACCTACCTATCTCTATCTATCTATCTACCTACCCACCTATCTGTATTTATCTATCTACCTACCTATCTGTATCTATCTACCTACCTACCTACCTATATGTATCTATCAATCTACCTACCTACCTATCTCTATCTATCAATCTACCTACCTACCTATCTCTATCTATCTATCTACCTGCCCACCTATCTGTATTTATCTATCTACCTACCTATGTGTATCTATCTACCTACCTGCCTACCTATCTGTATCTATCAATCTACCAACCTACCTATCTGTATCTATCTATCTACCTACCTACCTCTCTCTATCTATCTATCTACCTACCTACCTCTCTGTATCTATCTATCTACCTACCTACCTATCTCTATCTATCTATCTACCTACCTACCTATCTGTATCTATCTATCTACCTACCTATCTGTATCTATCTATCTACCTACCTACCTATCTCTATCTATCTATCTACCTACCTACCTATCTCTATCTATCTATCTACCTACCTACCTATCTCTATCTATCTATCTACCTACCTATCTCTATCTATCTATCTACCTACCTACCTATCTCTATCAATCTACCTACCTACCTATCTCTATCTATCTATCTACCTACCTACCTATCTCTATCTATCTATCTACCTACCTACATATCTGTATCTATATATCTACCTACCTACCTATCTCTATCTATCAATCTACCTACCTACCTATCTCTATCTATCTATCTACCTACCTACCTATCTGTATCTATCTATCTACCTATCTACCTATCTCTATCTATCAATCTACCTACCTACCTATCTCTATCTATCTATCTACCTACCTACCTATCTCTATCTATCAATCTACCTACCTACCTATCTCTATCTATCTATCTACCTGCCCACCTATCTGTATTTATCTATCTACCTATCTATCTATCTATCTATCTATCTATCTATCTATCTATCTATCTATCTATCTATCTATCTATCTATCTATCTATCTATCTACCTACCTACCTACCTATCTGTATCTATCTATCTACCTACCTACCTATCTGTATCTATATATCTACCTACCTACCTATCTGTATCTATCAATCTACCTACCTACCTATCTGTATTTATCTATCTACCTACCTACCTATCTCTATCTATCTATCTACCTACCTACCTATCTCTATCTATCAATCTACCTACCTACCTATCTGTATCTATCTATCTACCTACCTACCTATCTCTATCTATCTATCTATCTACCTACCTACCTATCTCTATCTATCTATATACCTACCTACCTATCTCTATCAATCTATCTACCTATCTACCTATCTGAATCTTTCAGTCTACCTACCTACCTATCTCTATCTATCTATCTACCTACCTACCTATCTCTATCTATCTATCTACCTACCTATCTCTATCAATCTACCTACCTACCTATCTGTATCTATCTATCTACCTACCTACCTATCTGTATCTATCAATCTACCTACCTACCTATCTCTATCTATCTATCTACCTACCCACCTATCTGTATTTATCTATCTACCTACCTATCTGTATCTATCTACCTACCTACCTACCTATCTGTATCTATCAATCTACCTACCTACCTATCTGTATCTATCTACCTACCTACCTACCTATCTGTATCTATCAATCTACATACCTACCCATCTCTATCTATCAATCTACCTACCTACCTGTCTGTATCTATCTATCTACCTACTTACCTATCTGTATCTATCTATCTACCTTCCTACCTATCTCTATCTACCTACCTACCTACCTATCTGAATCTATCTATCTACCTACCTACCTATCTCTATCTATCTATCTACCTACCTACCTATCTCTATCTATCTATCTATCTATCTATCTATCTACCTACCTACCTATCTCTATCTATCTATCTACCTACCTACATATCTGTATCTATATATCTACCTACCTACCTATCTCTATCTATCAATCTACCTACCTACCTATCTCTATCTATCTATCTACCTACCTACCTATCTGTATCTATCTATCTACCTATCTACCTATCTCTATCTATCAATCTACCTACCTACCTATCTCTATCTATCAATCTACCTACCTACCTATCTCTATCTATCAATCTACCTACCTACCTATCTCTATCTATCTATCTACCTACCTACCTATCTGTATCTATCTACCTACCTACCTACCTATCTGTATCTATCAATCTACCTACCTACCTATCTGTATCTATCTACCTACCTACCTACCTATCTGTATCTATCAATCTACATACCTACCCATCTCTATCTATCAATCTACCTACCTGTCTGTATCTATCTATCTACCTACTTACCTATCTGTATCTATCTATCTACCTACCTACCTATCTCTATCTACCTACCTACCTACCTATCTGAATCTATCTATCTACCTACCTACCTATCTCTATCTATCTATCTATCTACCTACCTACCTATCTCTATCAATCTACCTACCTACCTATCTCTATCTATCTATCTACCTACCTACCTATCTCTATCTATCTATCTACCTACCTACCTATCTGTATCTATCTATCTACCTACCTACCTATCTGTATCTATATATCTACCTACCTACCTATCTCTATCTATCAATCTACCTACCTACCTATCTCTATCTATCAATCTACCTACCTACCTATCTCTATCTATCAATCTACCTACCTACCTATCTCTATCTATCTATCTATCTACCTACCTACCTATCTCTATCTATCTATCTATCTATCTATCTATCTATCTATCTATCTATCTATCTATCTATCTATCTATCTATCTACCTACCTACCTATCTGTATCTATCTATCTACCTACCTACCTCTCTGTATCTATCTATCTACCTACCTACCTATCTCTATCTATCTATCTACCTACCTACCTATCTGTATCTATCTATCTACCTACCTATCTGTATCTATCTATCTACCTACCTACCTATCTCTATCTATCTATCTACCTACCTACCTATCTCTATCTATCTATCTACCTACCTACCTATCTCTATCTATCTATCTACCTACCTATCTCTATCTATCTATCTACCTACCTACCTATCTCTATCAATCTACCTACCTACCTATCTCTATCTATCTATCTACCTACCTACCTATCTCTATCTATCTATCTACCTACCTACATATCTGTATCTATATATCTACCTACCTACCTATCTCTATCTATCAATCTACCTACCTACCTATCTCTATCTATCTATCTACCTACCTACCTATCTGTATCTATCTATCTACCTATCTACCTATCTCTATCTATCAATCTACCTACCTACCTATCTCTATCTATCAATCTACCTACCTACCTATCTCTATCTATCAATCTACCTACCTACCTATCTCTATCTATCTACCTACCTACCTACCTACCTATCTCTATCTATTTACCTACCTACCTATCTCTATCTATCTATCTACCTACCTACCTATCTCTATCTATCTACCTACCTACCTACCTACCTACCTACCTATCTCTATCTATCAATCTACCTACCTACCTATCTCTATCTATCTATCTACCTACCTATCTCTATCTATCTATCTACCTACCTACCTATCTCTATCTATCTACCTACCTACCTACCTATCTCTATCTATCTACCTACCTAACTATCTCTATCTATCTATCTACCTACCTACCTATCTCTATCTATCAATCTACCTACCTACCTATCTGTATCTATCTATCTACCTACCTACCTATCTGTATCTATCTATCTACCTACCTACCTATCTCTATCTATTTACCTACCTACCTATGTCTATCTATCTATCTACCTACCTACCTATCTGTATCTATCTAACTACCTACCTACCTATCTCTATCTATCTATCTACCTACCTACCTATCTCTATCTATCTATCTACCTACCCACCTATCTGTATTTATCTATCTACCTACCTATCTCTATCTATCTTTCTACCTACCTACCTATCTCTATCTATCTATCTACCTACCTACCTATCTCTATCTATCTATCTACCTACCTACCTATATCTATCTATCTACCTACCTACATATCTGTATCTATATATCTACCTACCTACCTATATCTATCTACCTACCTACCTATCTCTATCTATCTATCTACCTACCTACCTACCTATCTCTATCAATCTACCTACCTACCTATCTCTATCTATCTACCTATCTACCTATCTCTATCTATCTACCTACCCACCTATCTGTATTTATCTATCTACCTACCTATCTCTATCTATCTATCTACCTACCTACCTATCTCTATCTATCTATCTATCTATCTATCTATCTATCTATCTATCTATCTATCTATCTATCTATCTATCTATCTATCTATCTATCTATCTATCTTTCTACCTACCTACCTATCTGTATCTGTCTATCTACCTACCTACCTATCTGTATCTATATATCTACCTACCTACCTATCTGTATCTATCTATCTACCTATCTACCTATCTACCTATCTCTATCTATCAATCTACCTACCTACCTATCTCTATCTATCTATCTACCTACCTACCTATCTCTATCTATCTATCTACCTACCTACCTATCTCTATCTATCAATCTACCTACCTACCTATCTGTATCTATCTATCTACCTACCTACCTATCTCTATCTATCAATCTACCTACCTACCTATCTGTATCTATCTATCTACCTACCTACCTATCTGTATCTATCTATCTACCTACCCACCTATCTCTATCTATCTATCTATCTATCTATCTATCTATCTACCTACCTACCTATCTGTATCTACATAGCTACCTACCTACCTATCTCTATCTATCAATCTACCTACCTACCTATCTCTATCTATCTATCTACCTACCTATCTCTATCTATCTACCTACCTACCTACCTATCTGTATCTATCTATCTACCTACCTACCTATCTGTATCTATCAATCTACCTATCTACCTATCTCTATCTATCAATCTACCTACCTACCTATCTCTATCTATCTATCTACCTACCCACCTATCTGTATTTATCTATCTACCTACCTACCTATCTCTATCTATCTATTTACCTACCTACCTATCTCTATCTATCTATCTACCTACCTACCTATCTCTATCTATCAATCTACCTACCTACCTATCTCTATCTATCTACCTACCTACCTATCTCTATCTATCTATTTACCTACCCACCTATCTGTATTTATCTATCTACCTACCTACCTATCTGTATCTATCTATCTACCTACCTACCTATCTGTATCTATCTACCTACCTACCTACCTATCTGTATCTATCTATCTACCTACCCACCTATCTGTATTTATCTATCTACCTACCTACCTATCTCTATCTATCTATTTACCTACCTACCTATCTCTATCTATCTATCTACCTACCTACCTATCTCTATCTATCAATCTACCTACCTACCTATCTCTATCTATCTACCTACCTACTTATCTCTATCTATCTATTTACCTACCCACCTATCTGTATTTATCTATCTACCTACTTACCTATCTGTATCTATCTATCTACCTACCTACCTATCTCTATCTACCTACCTACCTACCTATCTGAATCTATCTATCTACCTACCTACCTATCTCTATCTATCTATCTATCTACCTACCTACCTATCTCTATCAATCTACCTACCTACCTATCTCTATCTATCTATCTACCTACCTACCTATCTCTATCTATCTATCTACCTACCTACCTATCTGTATCTATCTATCTACCTACCTACCTATCTGTATCTATATATCTACCTACCTACCTATCTCTATCTATCAATCTACCTACCTACCTATCTCTATCTATCAATCTACCTACCTACCTATCTCTATCTATCAATCTACCTACCTACCTATCTCTATCTATCTATCTATCTACCTACCTACCTATCTCTATCTATCTATCTATCTATCTATCTATCTATCTACCTACCTACCTATCTGTATCTATCTATCTACCTACCTACCTCTCTGTATCTATCTATCTACCTACCTACCTATCTCTATCTATCTATCTACCTACCTACCTATCTGTATCTATCTATCTACCTACCTATCTGTATCTATCTATCTACCTACCTACCTATCTCTATCTATCTATCTACCTACCTACCTATCTCTATCTATCTATCTACCTACCTACCTATCTCTATCTATCTATCTACCTACCTATCTCTATCTATCTATCTACCTACCTACCTATCTCTATCAATCTACCTACCTACCTATCTCTATCTATCTATCTACCTACCTACCTATCTCTATCTATCTATCTACCTACCTACATATCTGTATCTATATATCTACCTACCTACCTATCTCTATCTATCAATCTACCTACCTACCTATCTCTATCTATCTATCTACCTACCTACCTATCTGTATCTATCTATCTACCTATCTACCTATCTCTATCTATCAATCTACCTACCTACCTATCTCTATCTATCAATCTACCTACCTACCTATCTCTATCTATCAATCTACCTACCTACCTATCTCTATCTATCTACCTACCTTCCTACCTATCTCTATCTATTTACCTACCTACCTATCTCTATCTATCTATCTACCTACCTACCTATCTCTATCTATCTACCTACCTACCTACCTACCTATCTCTATCTATCAATCTACCTACCTACCTATCTCTATCTATCTATCTACCTACCTATCTCTATCTATCTATCTACCTACCTACCTATCTCTATCTATCTACCTACCTACCTACCTATCTCTATCTATCTACCTACCTACCTATCTCTATCTATCTATCTACCTACCTACCTATCTCTATCTATCTATCTACCTACCTACCTAACTGTATCTATCAACCTACCTATCTACCTATCTCTATCTATCTATCTACCTACCTACATATCTGTATCTATATATCTACCAACCTACCTATCTGTATCTATCTATCTACCTACATACATATCTGTATCTATATATCTACCTACCTACCTACCTATCTCTATCTATCAATCTACCTACCTACCTATCTGTATCTATCTATCTACCTACCTACCTATCTCTATCTATCTATCTATCTATCTACCTACCTACCTATCTCTATCTATCTATCTAACTACCTACCTATCTCTATCTATCTATCTACCTACCTATCTCTATCAATCTACCTACCTACCTATCTGTATCTATCTATCTACCTACCTACCTATCTGTATCTATCAATGTACCTACCTACCTATCTCTATCTATCTATCTACCTACCCACCTATCTGTATTTATCTATCTACCTACCTATCTGTATCTATCTACCTACCTACCTACCTATATGTATCTATCAATCTACCTACCTACCTATCTCTATCTATCAATCTACCTACCTACCTATCTCTATCTATCTATCTACCTGCCCACCTATCTGTATTTATCTATCTACCTACCTATGTGTATCTATCTACCTACCTGCCTACCTATCTGTATCTATCAATCTACCTACCTACCTATCTGTATCTATCTATCTACCTACCTACCTCTCTCTATCTATCTATCTACCTACCTACCTCTCTGTATCTATCTATCTACCTACCTACCTATCTCTATCTATCTATCTACCTACCTACCTATCTGTATCTATCTATCTACCTACCTATCTGTATCTATCTATCTACCTACCTACCTATCTCTATCTATCTATCTACCTACCTACCTATCTCTATCTATCTATCTACCTACCTACCTATCTCTATCTATCTATCTACCTACCTATCTCTATCTATCTATCTACCTACCTACCTATCTCTATCAATCTACCTACCTACCTATCTCTATCTATCTATCTACCTACCTACCTATCTCTATCTATCTATCTACCTACCTACATATCTGTATCTATATATCTACCTACCTACCTATCTCTATCTATCAATCTACCTACCTACCTATCTCTATCTATCTATCTACCTACCTACCTATCTGTATCTATCTATCTACCTATCTACCTATCTCTATCTATCAATCTACCTACCTACCTATCTCTATCTATCTATCTACCTACCTACCTATCTCTATCTATCAATCTACCTACCTACCTATCTCTATCTATCTATCTACCTGCCCACCTATCTGTATTTATCTATCTACCTATCTATCTATCTATCTATCTATCTATCTATCTATCTATCTATCTATCTATCTATCTATCTATCTATCTATCTATCTACCTATCTATCTATCTATCTATCTACCTACCTACCTACCTATCTGTATCTATCTATCTACCTACCTACCTATCTGTATCTATATATCTACCTACCTACCTATCTGTATCTATCAATCTACCTACCTACCTATCTGTATTTATCTATCTACCTACCTACCTATCTCTATCTATCTATCTACCTACCTACCTATCTCTATCTATCAATCTACCTACCTACCTATCTGTATCTATCTATCTACCTACCTACCTATCTCTATCTATCTATCTATCTACCTACCTACCTATCTCTATCTATCTATATACCTACCTACCTATCTCTATCAATCTATCTACCTATCTACCTATCTGAATCTTTCAGTCTACCTACCTACCTATCTCTATCTATCTATCTACCTACCTACCTATCTCTATCTATCTATCTACCTACCTATCTCTATCAATCTACCTACCTACCTATCTGTATCTATCTATCTACCTACCTACCTATCTGTATCTATCAATCTACCTACCTACCTATCTCTATCTATCTATCTACCTACCCACCTATCTGTATTTATCTATCTACCTACCTATCTGTATCTATCTACCTACCTACCTACCTATCTGTATCTATCAATCTACCTACCTACCTATCTGTATCTATCTACCTACCTACCTACCTATCTGTATCTATCAATCTACATACCTACCCATCTCTATCTATCAATCTACCTACCTACCTGTCTGTATCTATCTATCTACCTACTTACCTATCTGTATCTATCTATCTACCTTCCTACCTATCTCTATCTACCTACCTACCTACCTATCTGAATCTATCTATCTACCTACCTACCTATCTCTATCTATCTATCTACCTACCTACCTATCTCTATCTATCTATCTATCTATCTATCTATCTATCTACCTACCTACCTATCTCTATCTATCTATCTACCTACCTACATATCTGTATCTATATATCTACCTACCTACCTATCTCTATCTATCAATCTACCTACCTACCTATCTCTATCTATCTATCTACCTACCTACCTATCTGTATCTATCTATCTACCTATCTACCTATCTCTATCTATCAATCTACCTACCTACCTATCTCTATCTATCAATCTACCTACCTACCTATCTCTATCTATCAATCTACCTACCTACCTATCTCTATCTATCTATCTACCTACCTACCTATCTGTATCTATCTACCTACCTACCTACCTATCTGTATCTATCAATCTACCTACCTACCTATCTGTATCTATCTACCTACCTACCTACCTATCTGTATCTATCAATCTACATACCTACCCATCTCTATCTATCAATCTACCTACCTGTCTGTATCTATCTATCTACCTACTTACCTATCTGTATCTATCTATCTACCTACCTACCTATCTCTATCTACCTACCTACCTACCTATCTGAATCTATCTATCTACCTACCTACCTATCTCTATCTATCTATCTATCTACCTACCTACCTATCTCTATCAATCTACCTACCTACCTATCTCTATCTATCTATCTACCTACCTACCTATCTCTATCTATCTATCTACCTACCTACCTATCTGTATCTATCTATCTACCTACCTACCTATCTGTATCTATATATCTACCTACCTACCTATCTCTATCTATCAATCTACCTACCTACCTATCTCTATCTATCAATCTACCTACCTACCTATCTCTATCTATCAATCTACCTACCTACCTATCTCTATCTATCTATCTATCTACCTACCTACCTATCTCTATCTATCTATCTATCTATCTATCTTTCTATCTATCTATCTATCTACCTACCTACCTATCTGTATCTATCTATCTACCTACCTACCTCTCTGTATCTATCTATCTACCTACCTACCTATCTCTATCTATCTATCTACCTACCTACCTATCTGTATCTATCTATCTACCTACCTATCTGTATCTATCTATCTACCTACCTACCTATCTCTATCTATCTATCTACCTACCTACCTATCTCTATCTATCTATCTACCTACCTACCTATCTCTATCTATCTATCTACCTACCTATCTCTATCTATCTATCTACCTACCTACCTATCTCTATCAATCTACCTACCTACCTATCTCTATCTATCTATCTACCTACCTACCTATCTCTATCTATCTATCTACCTACCTACATATCTGTATCTATATATCTACCTACCTACCTATCTCTATCTATCAATCTACGTACCTACCTATCTCTATCTATCTATCTACCTACCTACCTATCTGTATCTATCTATCTACCTATCTACCTATCTCTATCTATCAATCTACCTACCTACCTATCTCTATCTATCAATCTACCTACCTACCTATCTCTATCTATCAATCTACCTACCTACCTATCTCTATCTATCTACCTACCTACCTACCTATCTCTATCTATTTACCTACCTACCTATCTCTATCTATCTATCTACCTACCTACCTATCTCTATCTATCTACCTACCTACCTACCTACCTACCTATCTCTATCTATCAATCTACCTACCTACCTATCTCTATCTATCTATCTACCTACCTATCTCTATCTATCTATCTACCTACCTACCTATCTCTATCTATCTACCTACCTACCTACCTATCTCTATCTATCTACCTACCTACCTATCTCTATCTATCTATCTACCTACCTACCTATCTCTATCTATCAATCTACCTACCTACCTATCTGTATCTATCTATCTACCTACCTACCTATCTGTATCTATCTATCTACCTACCTACCTATCTCTATCTATTTACCTACCTACCTATGTCTATCTATCTATCTACCTACCTACCTATCTGTATCTATCTAACTACCTACCTACCTATCTCTATCTATCTATCTACCTACCTACCTATCTCTATCTATCTATCTACCTACCCACCTATCTGTATTTATCTATCTACCTACCTATCTCTATCTATCTTTCTACCTACCTACCTATCTCTATCTATCTATCTACCTACCTACCTATCTCTATCTATCTATCTACCTACCTACCTATATCTATCTATCTACCTACCTACATATCTGTATCTATATATCTACCTACCTACCTATATCTATCTACCTACCTACCTATCTCTATCTATCTATCTACCTACCTACCTACCTATCTCTATCAATCTACCTACCTACCTATCTCTATCTATCTACCTATCTACCTATCTCTATCTATCTACCTACCCACCTATCTGTATTTATCTATCTACCTACCTATCTCTATCTATCTATCTACCTACCTACCTACCTATCTCTATCTATCTATCTATCTATCTATCTATCTATCTATCTATCTATCTATCTATCTATCTATCTATCTATCTATCTATCTATCTATCTATCTATCTTTCTACCTACCTACCTATCTGTATCTGTCTATCTACCTACCTACCTATCTGTATCTATATATCTACCTACCTACCTATCTGTATCTATCTATCTACCTATCTACCTATCTACCTATCTCTATCTATCAATCTACCTACCTACCTATCTCTATCTATCTATCTACCTACCTACCTATCTCTATCTATCTATCTACCTACCTACCTATCTCTATCTATCAATCTACCTACCTACCTATCTGTATCTATCTATCTACCTACCTACCTATCTCTATCTATCAATCTACCTACCTACCTATCTGTATCTATCTATCTACCTACCTACCTATCTGTATCTATCTATCTACCTACCCACCTATCTCTATCTATCTATCTATCTATCTATCTATCTATCTACCTACCTACCTATCTGTATCTACATAGCTACCTACCTACCTATCTCTATCTATCAATCTACCTACCTACCTATCTCTATCTATCTATCTACCTACCTATCTCTATCTATCTACCTACCTACCTACCTATCTGTATCTATCTATCTACCTACCTACCTATCTGTATCTATCAATCTACCTATCTACCTATCTCTATCTATCAATCTACCTACCTACCTATCTCTATCTATCTATCTACCTACCCACCTATCTGTATTTATCTATCTACCTACCTACCTATCTCTATCTATCTATTTACCTACCTACCTATCTCTATCTATCTATCTACCTACCTACCTATCTCTATCTATCAATCTACCTACCTACCTATCTCTATCTATCTACCTACCTACCTATCTCTATCTATCTATTTACCTACCCACCTATCTGTATTTATCTATCTACCTACCTACCTATCTGTATCTATCTATCTACCTACCTACCTATCTGTATCTATCTACCTACCTACCTACCTATCTGTATCTATCTATCTACCTACCCACCTATCTGTATTTATCTATCTACCTACCTACCTATCTCTATCTATCTATTTACCTACCTACCTATCTCTATCTATCTATCTACCTACCTACCTATCTCTATCTATCTATCTACCTACCTACCTACCTATCTCTATCAATCTACCTACCTACCTATCTCTATCTATCTACCTATCTACCTATCTCTATCTATCTACCTACCCACCTATCTGTATTT
Source organism: Crotalus helleri (assembly GCA_024509115.1). Taxonomy (NCBI): domain Eukaryota; kingdom Metazoa; phylum Chordata; class Lepidosauria; order Squamata; family Viperidae; genus Crotalus; species Crotalus helleri. The sequence continues at coordinate 75,431 of JAKSXO010000241.1, forward strand.
ATCTATCTACCTACCTATCTCTATCTATCTATCTACCTACCTACCTATCTCTATCTATCTATCTATCTATCTATCTATCTATCTATCTATCTATCTATCTATCTATCTATCTATCTATCTATCTATCTATCTATCTATCTATCTATCTTTCTACCTACCTACCTATCTGTATCTGTCTATCTACCTACCTACCTATCTGTATCTATATATCTACCTACCTACCTATCTGTATCTATCTATCTACCTATCTACCTATCTACCTATCTCTATCTATCAATCTACCTACCTACCTATCTCTATCTATCTATCTACCTACCTACCTATCTCTATCTATCTATCTACCTACCTACCTATCTCTATCTATCAATCTACCTACCTACCTATCTGTATCTATCTATCTACCTACCTACCTATCTCTATCTATCAATCTACCTACCTACCTATCTGTATCTATCTATCTACCTACCTACCTATCTGTATCTATCTATCTACCTACCCACCTATCTCTATCTATCTATCTATCTATCTATCTATCTACCTACCTACCTATCTGTATCTACATAGCTACCTACCTACCTATCTCTATCTATCAATCTACCTACCTACCTATCTCTATCTATCTATCTACCTACCTATCTCTATCTATCTACCTACCTACCTACCTATCTGTATCTATCTATCTACCTACCTACCTATCTGTATCTATCAATCTACCTATCTACCTATCTCTATCTATCAATCTACCTACCTACCTATCTCTATCTATCTATCTACCTACCCACCTATCTGTATTTATCTATCTACCTACCTACCTATCTCTATCTATCTATTTACCTACCTACCTATCTCTATCTATCTATCTACCTACCTACCTATCTCTATCTATCAATCTACCTACCTACCTATCTCTATCTATCTACCTACCTACCTATCTCTATCTATCTATTTACCTACCCACCTATCTGTATTTATCTATCTACCTACCTACCTATCTGTATCTATCTATCTACCTACCTACCTATCTGTATCTATCTACCTACCTACCTACCTATCTGTATCTATCTATCTACCTACCCACCTATCTGTATTTATCTATCTACCTACCTACCTATCTCTATCTATCTATTTACCTACCTACCTATCTCTATCTATCTATCTACCTACCTACCTATCTCTATCTATCAATCTACCTACCTACCTATCTCTATCTATCTACCTACCTACCTATCTCTATCTATCTATTTACCTACCCACCTATCTGTATTTATCTATCTACCTACTTACCTATCTGTATCTATCTATCTACCTACCTACCTATCTCTATCTACCTACCTACCTACCTATCTGAATCTATCTATCTACCTACCTACCTATCTCTATCTATCTATCTATCTACCTACCTACCTATCTCTATCAATCTACCTACCTACCTATCTCTATCTATCTATCTACCTACCTACCTATCTCTATCTATCTATCTACCTACCTACCTATCTGTATCTATCTATCTACCTACCTACCTATCTGTATCTATATATCTACCTACCTACCTATCTCTATCTATCAATCTACCTACCTACCTATCTCTATCTATCAATCTACCTACCTACCTATCTCTATCTATCAATCTACCTACCTACCTATCTCTATCTATCTATCTATCTACCTACCTACCTATCTCTATCTATCTATCTATCTATCTATCTATCTATCTATCTATCTATCTATCTATCTATCTACCTACCTACCTATCTGTATCTATCTATCTACCTACCTACCTCTCTGTATCTATCTATCTACCTACCTACCTATCTCTATCTATCTATCTACCTACCTACCTATCTGTATCTATCTATCTACCTACCTATCTGTATCTATCTATCTACCTACCTACCTATCTCTATCTATCTATCTACCTACCTACCTATCTCTATCTATCTATCTACCTACCTACCTATCTCTATCTATCTATCTACCTACCTATCTCTATCTATCTATCTACCTACCTACCTATCTCTATCAATCTACCTACCTACCTATCTCTATCTATCTATCTACCTACCTACCTATCTCTATCTATCTATCTACCTACCTACATATCTGTATCTATATATCTACCTACCTACCTATCTCTATCTATCAATCTACCTACCTACCTATCTCTATCTATCTATCTACCTACCTACCTATCTGTATCTATCTATCTACCTATCTACCTATCTCTATCTATCAATCTACCTACCTACCTATCTCTATCTATCAATCTACCTACCTACCTATCTCTATCTATCAATCTACCTACCTACCTATCTCTATCTATCTACCTACCTACCTACCTATCTCTATCTATTTACCTACCTACCTATCTCTATCTATCTATCTACCTACCTACCTATCTCTATCTATCTACCTACCTACCTACCTACCTATCTCTATCTATCAATCTACCTACCTACCTATCTCTATCTATCTATCTACCTACCTATCTCTATCTATCTATCTACCTACCTACCTATCTCTATCTATCTACCTACCTACCTACCTATCTCTATCTATCTACCTACCTACCTATCTCTATCTATCTATCTACCTACCTACCTATCTCTATCTATCAATCTACCTACCTACCTATCTGTATCTATCTATCTACCTACCTACCTATCTGTATCTATCTATCTACCTACCTACCTATCTCTATCTATCTACCTACCTACCTATGTCTATCTATCTATCTACCTACCTACCTATCTGTATCTATCTAACTACCTACCTACCTATCTCTATCTATCTATCTACCTACCTACCTATCTCTATCTATCTATCTACCTACCCACCTATCTGTATTTATCTATCTACCTACCTATCTCTATCTATCTTTCTACCTACCTACCTATCTCTATCTATCTATCTACCTACCTACCTATCTCTATCTATCTATCTACCTACCTACCTATATCTATCTATCTACCTACCTACATATCTGTATCTATATATCTACCTACCTACCTATCTCTATCTATCTATCTACCTACCTACATATCTGTATCTATATATCTACCTACCTACCTATATCTATCTACCTACCTACCTATCTCTATCTATCTATCTACCTACCTACCTACCTACCTATCTCTATCAATCTACCTACCTACCTATCTCTATCTATCTACCTATCTACCTATCTCTATCTATCTATCTACCTACCCACCTATCTGTATTTATCTATCTACCTACCTATCTCTATCTATCTATCTACCTACCTACCTATCTCTATCTATCTATCTATCTATCTATCTATCTATCTATCTATCTATCTATCTATCTATCTATCTATCTATCTATCTATCTATCTATCTATCTATCTATCTATCTATCTATCTATCTACCTACCTACCTATCTGTATCTGTCTATCTACCTACCTACCTATCTGTATCTATATATCTACCTACCTACCTATCTGTATCTATCTATCTACCTATCTACCTATCTACCTATCTCTATCTATCAATCTACCTACCTACCTATCTCTATCTATCTATCTACCTACCTACCTATCTCTATCTATCTATCTACCTACCTACCTATCTCTATCTATCAATCTACCTACCTACCTATCTGTATCTATCTATCTACCTACCTACCTATCTCTATCTATCAATCTACCTACCTACCTATCTGTATCTATCTATCTACCTACCTACCTATCTGTATCTATCTATCTACCTACCCACCTATCTCTATCTATCTATCTATCTATCTATCTACCTACCTACCTATCTGTATCTACATAGCTACCTACCTACCTATCTCTATCTATCAATCTACCTACCTACCTATCTCTATCTATCTATCTACCTACCTATCTCTATCTATCTACCTACCTACCTACCTATCTGTATCTATCTATCTACCTACCTACCTATCTGTATCTATCAATCTACCTATCTACCTATCTCTATCTATCAATCTACCTACCTACCTATCTCTATCTATCTATCTACCTACCCACCTATCTGTATTTATCTATCTACCTACCTACCTATCTCTATCTATCTATTTACCTACCTACCTATCTCTATCTATCTATCTACCTACCTACCTATCTCTATCTATCAATCTACCTACCTACCTATCTCTATCTATCTACCTACCTACCTATCTCTATCTATCTATTTACCTACCCACCTATCTGTATTTATCTATCTACCTACCTACCTATCTGTATCTATCTATCTACCTACCTACCTATCTGTATCTATCAATCTACCTACCTACCTATCTGTATCTATCTATCTACTTACCTACCTATCTGTATCTATCTATCTACCTACCTACCTATCTCTATCTATCTATCTACCTACCCACCTATCTGTATTTATCTATCTACCTACCTATCTCTATCTATCTATCTATCTATCTATCTATCTATCTATCTATCTATCTATCTATCTATCTACCTACCTACCTATCTCTATCTATCTATCTACCTACCTATCTCTATCTATCTACCTACCTACATATCTGTATCTATATATCTACCTACCTACCTATCTGTATCTATCTATCTACCTACCTACCTATCTGTATCTATCAATCTACCTACCTACCTATCTCTATCTATCAATCTACCTACCTACCTATCTGTATCTATCCACCTACCTACCTACCTATCTCTATCTATCTATCTACCTACCTACCTATCTCTATCTATCTACCTACCTACCTATCTCTATCTATCAATCTACCTACCTACCTATCTCTATCTATCTATCTACCTACCTACCTATCTCTATCTATCTACCTACCTACCTACCTATCTCTATCTATCAATCTACCTACCTACCTATCTGTATCTATCAATCTACCTACCTACCTATCTCTATCTATCTATCTAACTACCTACCTATCTCTATCTACCTACCTACCTACCTATCTGTATCTATCTATCTACCTACCTACCTATCTCTATCTATCTACCTACCTACCTATATCTATCTATCTATCTATCTATCTATCTATCTATCTATCTATCTATCTATCTATCTATCTATCTATCTATCTATCTATCTATCTATCTATCTACCTACCTATCTATCTATCTATCTATCTACCTACCTACCTACCTATCTGTATCTATCTATCTACCTACCTACCTATCTGTATCTATATATCTACCTACCTACCTATCTGTATCTATCAATCTACCTACCTACCTATCTGTATTTATCTATCTACCTACCTACCTATCTCTATCTATCTATCTACCTACCTACCTATCTCTATCTATCAATCTACCTACCTACCTATCTGTATCTATCTATCTACCTACCTACCTATCTCTATCTATCTATCTATCTACCTACCTACCTATCTCTATCTATCTATCTACCTACCTACCTATCTCTATCAATCTATCTACCTACCTACCTATCTGAATCTATCAATCTACCTACCTACCTATCTCTATCTATCAATCTACTTACCTACCTATCTGTATCTATCTATCTACCTACCTACCTATCTGTATCTATCAATCTACCTACCTACCTATCTCTATCTATCAATCTACCTACCTACCTATCTGTATCTATCTATCTACCTACCTACCAAACTGTATCTATCAACCTACCTATCTACCTATCTCTATCTATCTATCTACCTACCTACATATCTGTATCTATATATCTACCAACCTACCTATCTGTATCTATCTATCTACCTACATACATATCTGTATCTATATATCTACCTACCTACCTATCTCTATCTATCAATCTACCTACCTACCTATCTGTATCTATCTATCTACCTACCTACCTATCTCTATCTATCTATCTATCTATCTACCTACCTACCTATCTCTATCTATCTATCTAACTACCTACCTATCTCTATCTATCTATCTACCTACCTATCTCTATCAATCTACCTACCTACCTATCTGTATCTATCTATCTACCTACCTACCTATCTGTATCTATCAATCTACCTACCTACCTATCTCTATCTATCAATCTACCTACCTACCTATCTCTATCTATCAATTTACCTACCTACCTATCTCTATCTATCTATCTACCTACCTACATATCTGTATCTATATATCTACCTACCTACCTATCTCTATCTATCAATCTACCTACCTACCTATCTCTATCTATCAATCTACTTACCTACCTATCTGTATCTATCTATCTACCTACCTACCTATCTGTATCTATCAATCTACCTACCTACCTATCTCTATCTATCAATCTACCTACCTACCTATCTCTATCTATCTACCTACCTACCTATCTCTATCTATCTATCTACCTACCTACCTATCTCTATCTATCAATCTACCTACCTACCTATCTGTATCTATCTATCTACCTACCTACCTATCTGTATCTATCTATCTACCTACCTACCTATCTCTATCTATCTACCTACCTACCTATGTCTATCTATCTATCTACCTACCTACCTATCTGTATCTATCTAACTACCTACCTACCTATCTCTATCTATCTATTTACCTACCTACCTATCTCTATCTATCTATCTACCTACCCACCTATCTGTATTTATCTATCTACCTACCTATCTCTATCTATCTTTCTACCTACCTACCTATCTCTATCTATCTATATATCTATCTACCTACCTACCTATCTCTATCTATCTATCTACCTACCTACCTATATCTATCTATCTACCTACCTACATATCTGTATCTATATATCTACCTACCTACATATCTGTATCTATCTATCTACCTACCTACCTATCTGTATCTATCAATCTACATACCTACCCATCTCTATCTATCAATCTACCTACCTACCTATCTGTATCTATCTATCTACCTACCTACCTATCTGTATCTATCTATCTACCTACCTACCTATCTCTATCTACCTACCTACCTATCTGTATCTACCAATCTACATACCTACCCATCTCTATCTATCAATCTACCTACCTACCTATCTGTATCTATCTATCTACCTACCTACCTATCTGTATCTATCTATCTAACTACCTACCTATCTCTATCTACCTACCTACCTACCTACCTATCTGTATCTATCTATCTACCTACCTACCTATCTCTATCTATCTACCTACCTACCTATATCTATCTATCTATCTATCTATCTATCTATCTATCTATCTATCTATCTATCTATCTATCTATCTATCTATCTATCTACCTACCTATCTATCTATCTATCTATCTACCTACCTACCTACCTATCTGTATCTATCTATCTACCTACCTACCTATCTGTATCTATATATCTACCTACCTACCTATCTGTATCTATCAATCTACCTACCTACCTATCTGTATTTATCTATCTACCTACCTACCTATCTCTATCTATCTATCTACCTACCTACCTATCTCTATCAATCTATCTACCTACCTACCTATCTGAATCTTTCAGTCTACCTACCTACCTATCTCTATCTATCTATCTACCTACCTACCTATCTCTATCTATCTATCTACCTACCTATCTCTATCAATCTACCTACCTACCTATCTGTATCTATCTATCTACCTACCTACCTATCTGTATCTATCAATCTACCTACCTACCTATCTCTATCTATCTATCTACCTACCCACCTATCTGTATTTATCTATCTACCTACCTATCTGTATCTATCTACCTACCTACCTACCTATCTGTATCTATCAATCTACCTACCTACCTATCTCTATCTATCAATCTACCTACCTACCTATCTCTATCTATCTATCTACCTACCCACCTATCTGTATTTATCTATCTACCTACCTATCTGTATCTATCTACCTACCTACCTACCTATCTGTATCTATCAATCTACCTACCTACCTATCTCTATCTATCTATCTACCTACCCACCTATCTGTATTTATCTATCTACCTACCTATCTCTATCTATCTTTCTACCTACCTACCTATCTCTATCTATCTATATATCTATCTACCTACCTACCTATCTCTATCTATCTATCTACCTACCTACCTATATCTATCTATCTACCTACCTACATATCTGTATCTATATATCTACCTACCTACATATCTGTATCTATCTATCTACCTACCTACCTATCTGTATCTATCAATCTACATACCTACCCATCTCTATCTATCAATCTACCTACCTACCTATCTGTATCTATCTATCTACCTACCTACCTATCTGTATCTATCTATCTACCTACCTACCTATCTCTATCTACCTACCTACCTATCTGTATCTACCAATCTACATACCTACCCATCTCTATCTATCAATCTACCTACCTACCTATCTGTATCTATCTATCTACCTACCTACCTATCTGTATCTATCTATCTAACTACCTACCTATATCTATCTACCTACCTACCTACCTACCTATCTGTATCTATCTATCTACCTACCTACCTATCTCTATCTATCTACCTACCTACCTATATCTATCTATCTATCTATCTATCTATCTATCTATCTATCTATCTACCTACCTATCTATCTATCTATCTATCTATCTACCTACCTACCTACCTATCTGTATCTATCTATCTACCTACCTACCTATCTGTATCTATATATCTACCTACCTACCTATCTGTATCTATCAATCTACCTACCTACCTATCTGTATTTATCTATCTACCTACCTACCTATCTCTATCTATCTATCTACCTACCTACCTATCTCTATCAATCTATCTACCTACCTACCTATCTGAATCTTTCAGTCTACCTACCTACCTATCTCTATCTATCTATCTACCTACCTACCTATCTCTATCTATCTATCTACCTACCTATCTCTATCAATCTACCTACCTACCTATCTGTATCTATCTATCTACCTACCTACCTATCAGTATCTATCAATCTACCTACCTACCTATCTCTATCTATCTATCTACCTACCCACCTATCTGTATTTATCTATCTACCTACCTATCTGTATCTATCTACCTACCTACCTACCTATCTGTATCTATCAATCTACCTACCTACCTATCTCTATCTATCAATCTACCTACCTACCTATCTCTATCTATCTATCTACCTACCCACCTATCTGTATTTATCTATCTACCTACCTATCTGTATCTATCTACCTACCTACCTACCTATCTGTATCTATCAATCTACCTACCTACCTATCTGTATCTATCTACCTACCTACCTACCTATCTGTATCTATCAATCTACATACCTACCCATCTCTATCTATCAATCTACCTACCTACCTGTCTGTATCTATCTATCTACCTACTTACCTATCTGTATCTATCTATCTACCTACCTACCTATCTCTATCTACCTACCTACCTACCTATCTGAATCTATCTATCTACCTACCTACCTATCTCTATCTATCTATCTATCTACCTACCTACCTATCTCTATCTATCTATCTATCTATCTATCTATCTATCTATCTATCTATCTATCTATCTATCTATCTATCTATCTATCTACCTACCTATCTGTATCTATCTATCTACCTACCTACCTATCTGTATCTATATATCTACCTACCTACCTATCTGTATCTATCAATCTACCTACCTACCTATCTGTATTTACCTATCTACCTACCTACCTATCTCTATCTATCTATCTACCTACCTACCTATCTCTATCTATCTATCTACCTACCTACCTATCTGTATCTATCTATCTACCTACCTACCGATCTGTATCTATCTATCTACCTACCTATCTCTATCTATCTATCTACCTACCTACCTATCTCTATCAATCTACCTACCTACCTATCTCTATCTATCTATCTACCTACCTACCTACCTACCTATCTCTATCTATCTATCTACCGACCTACATATCTGTATCTATATATCTCCTACCTACCTATCTCTATCTATCAATCTACCTACCTACCTATCTCTATCTATCAATCTACCTACCTACCTATCTCTATCTATCAATTTACCTACCTACCTATCTCTATCTATCTATCTACCTACCTACATATCTGTATCTATATATCTACCTACCTACCTATCTCTATCTATCAATCTACCTACCTACCTATCTCTATCTATCAATCTACTTACCTACCTATCTGTATCTATCTATCTACCTACCTACCTATCTGTATCTATCAATCTACCTACCTACCTATCTCTATCTATCAATCTACCTACCTACCTATCTGTATCTATCTATCTACCTACCTACCTAACTGTATCTATCAACCTACCTATCTACCTATCTCTATCTATCTATCTACCTACCTACATATCTGTATCTATATATCTACCAACCTACCTATCTGTATCTATCTATCTACCTACATACATATCTGTATCTATATATCTACCTACCTACCTATCTCTATCTATCAATCTACCCACCTACCTATCTGTATCTATCTATCTACCTACCTACCTATCTCTATCTATCTATCTATCTATCTACCTACCTACCTATCTCTATCTATCTATCTAACTACCTACCTATCTCTATCTATCTATCTACCTACCTATCTCTATCAATCTACCTACCTACCTATCTGTATCTATCTATCTACCTACCTACCTATCTGTATCTATCAATCTACCTACCTACCTATCTCTATCTATCTATCTACCTACCCACCTATTTGTATTTATCTATCTACCTACCTATCTGTATCTATCTACCTACCTACCTACCTATATGTATCTATCAATCTACCTACCTACCTATCTCTATCTATCAATCTACCTACCTACCTATCTCTATCTATCTATCTACCTGCCCACCTATCTGTATTTATCTATCTACCTACCTATGTGTATCTATCTACCTACCTACCTACCTATCTGTATCTATCAATCTACCTACCTACCTATCTGTATCTATCTATCTACCTACCTACCTCTCTCTATCTATCTATCTACCTACCTACCTCTCTGTATCTATCTATCTACCTACCTACCTATCTCTATCTATCTATCTACCTACCTACCTATCTGTATCTATCTATCTACCTACCTATCTGTATCTATCTATCTACCTACCTACCTATCTCTATCTATCTATCTACCTACCTACCTATCTCTATCTATCTATCTACCTACCTATCTCTATCTATCTATCTACCTACCTACCTATCTCTATCAATCTACCTACCTACCTATCTCTATCTATCTATCTACCTACCTACCTATCTCTATCTATCTATCTACCTACCTACATATCTGTATCTATATATCTACCTACCTACCTATCTCTATCTATCAATCTACCTACCTACCTATCTCTATCTATCTATCTACCTACCTACCTATCTGTATCTATCTATCTACCTATCTACCTATCTCTATCTATCAATCTACCTACCTACCTATCTCTATCTATCTATCTACCTACCTACCTATCTCTATCTATCAATCTACCTACCTACCTATCTCTATCTATCTACCTACCTACCTACCTATCTCTATCTATTTACCTACCTACCTATCTCTATCTATCTATCTACCTACCTACCTATCTCTATCTATCTACCTACCTACCTACCTACCTACCTATCTCTATCTATCAATCTACCTACCTACCTATCTCTATCTATCTATCTACCTACCTATCTCTATCTATCTATCTACCTACCTACCTATCTCTATCTATCTACCTACCTACCTACCTATCTCTATCTATCTACCTACCTACCTATCTCTATCTATCTATCTACCTACCTACCTATCTCTATCTATCAATCTACCTACCTACCTATCTGTATCTATCTATCTACCTACCTACCTATCTGTATCTATCTATCTACCTACCTACCTATCTCTATCTATCTACCTACCTACCTATGTCTATCTATCTATCTACCTACCTACCTATCTGTATCTATCTAACTACCTACCTACCTATCTCTATCTATCTATCTACCTACCTACCTATCTCTATCTATCTATCTACCTACCCACCTATCTGTATTTATCTATCTACCTACCTATCTCTATCTATCTTTCTACCTACCTACCTATCTCTATCTATCTATCTACCTACCTACCTATCTCTATCTATCTATCTACCTACCTACCTATATCTATCTATCTACCTACCTACATATCTGTATCTATATATCTACCTACCTACCTATCTCTATCTATCTATCTACCTACCTACATATCTGTATCTATATATCTACCTACCTACCTATATCTATCTATCTACCTACCTACCTATCTCTATCTATCTATCTACCTACCTACCTATCTCTATCTATCTATCTACCTACCTACCTACCTACCTATCTCTATCAATCTACCTACCTACCTATCTCTATCTATCTACCTATCTACCTATCTCTATCTATCTATCTACCTACCCACCTATCTGTATTTATCTATCTACCTACCTATCTCTATCTATCTATCTACCTACCTACCTATCTCTATCTATCTATCTATCTATCTATCTATCTATCTATCTATCTATCTATCTATCTACCTACCTACCTATCTGTATCTGTCTATCTACCTACCTACCTATCTGTATCTATATATCTACCTACCTACCTATCTGTATCTATCTATCTACCTATCTACCTATCTACCTATCTCTATCTATCAATCTACCTACCTACCTATCTCTATCTATCTATCTACCTACCTACCTATCTCTATCTATCTATCTACCTACCTACCTATCTCTATCTATCAATCTACCTACCTACCTATCTGTATCTATCTATCTACCTACCTACCTATCTCTATCTATCAATCTACCTACCTACCTATCTGTATCTATCTATCTACCTACCTACCTATCTGTATCTATCTATCTACCTACCTACCTATCTCTATCTATCTACCTACCTACCTATCTCTATCTATCTATCTACCTACCTACCTATCTGTATCTATCTATCTATCTACCTACCTATCTGTATCTATCTATCTACCTACCTACCTATCTCTATCTATCTATCTACCTACCCACCTATCTGTATTTATCTATCTACCTACCTATCTCTATCTATCTACATACCTACCTACCTATCTCTATCTATCAATCTACCTACCTACCTATCTCTATCTATCTACCTACCTACCTACCTATCTCTATCTATCTATCTACCTACCTACCTATCTCTATCTATCTACCTACCTACCTACCTATCTCTATCTATCAATCTACCTACCTACCTATCTCTATCTATCTATCTACCTACCTACCTATCTCTATCTATCTATCTACCTACCCACCTATCTGTATTTATCTATCTACCTACCTATCTCTATCTATCTTTCTACCTACCTACCTATCTCTATCTATCTATCTACCTACCTACCTATCTCTATCTATCAATCTACCTACCTACCTATCTCTATCTATCTACCTACCTACCTACCTATCTCTATCTATCTATCTACCTACCTACCTATGTCTATCTATCTCTCTACCTACCTACCTATCTGTATCTATCTAACTACCTACCTACCTATCTCTATCTATCTATCTACCTACCTACCTATCTCTATCTATCTATCTACCTACCCACCTATCTGTATTTATCTATCTACCTACCTATCTCTATCTATCTTTCTACCTACCTACCTATCTCTATCTATCTATCTACCTACCTACCTATCTCTATCTATCTATCTACCTACCTACCTATATCTATCTATCTACCTACCTACATATCTGTATCTATATATCTACCTACCTACCTATCTCTATCTATCTATCTACCTACCTACATATCTGTATCTATATATCTACCTACCTACCTATATCTATCTATCTACCTACCTACCTATCTCTATCTATCTATCTACCTACCTACCTATCTCTATCTATCTACCTACCTACCTACCTACCTACCTACCTACCTATCTCTATCAATCTACCTACCTACCTATCTCTATCTATCTTCCTATCTACCTATCTCTATCTATCTATCTACCTACCCACCTATCTGTATTTATCTATCTACCTACCTATCTCTATCTATCTATCTACCTACCTACCTATCTCTATCTATCTATCTATCTATCTATCTATCTATCTATCTATCTATCTATCTATCTATCTATCTACCTACCTACCTATCTGTATCTATCTATCTACCTACCTACCTATCTGTATCTATATATCTACCTACCTATCTGTATCTATCTATCTACCTATCTACCTATCTACCTATCTCTATCTATCAATCTACCTACCTACCTATCTCTATCTATCTATCTACCTACCTACCTATCTCTATCTATCTATCTACCTACCTACCTATCTCTATCTATCAATCTACCTACCTACCTATCTGTATCTATCTATCTACCTACCTACCTATCTCTATCTATCAATCTACCTACCTACCTATCTGTATCTATCTATCTACCTACCTACCTATCTGTATCTATCTATCTACCTACCTACCTATCTCTATCTATCTACCTACCTACCTATCTCTATCTATCTATCTACCTACCTACCTATCTGTATCTATCTATCTATCTATCTATCTATCTATCTACCTACCTATCTGTATCTATCTATCTACCTACCTACCTATCTCTATCTATCTATCTACCTACCCACCTATCTGTATTTATCTATCTACCTACCTATCTCTATCTATCTACCTACCTACCTACCTATCTCTATCTATCAATCTACCTACCTACCTATCTCTATCTATCTACCTACCTACCTACCTATCTCTATCTATCTATCTACCTACCTACCTATCTCTATCTATCTACCTACCTACCTACCTATCTCTATCTATCAATCTACCTACCTACCTATCTCTATCTATCTATCTGCCTACCTACCTATCTGTATCTATCAATCTACCTACCTACCTATATCTATCTATCTACCTACCTACATATATGAATCTATATATCTACCTACCTCCCTATCTGTATCTATCTATCTACCTACCTACCTATCTCTATCTATCTACCTACCTACCTACCTATCTCTATCTATCTATCTACCTACCTACCTATCTGTATCTATATATCTACCTACCTACCTATCTGTATCTATCTATCTACCTACCTACCTATCTCTATCTATCTATCTACCTACCTACCTATCTCTATCTATCAATCTACCTACCCACCTATCTCTATCTATCTATCTATCTATCTATCTACCTACCTACCTATCTGTATCTATATATCTACCTACCTACCTATCTCTATCTATCTATCTACCTACCTACCCATCTGTATCTATATATCTACCTACCTACCTATCTGTATCTATCTATCTACCTACCTACCTATCTCTATCTCTCTATCTACCTACCTACCTATCTCTATCTATCAATCTACCTACCCACCTATCTCTATCTATCTATCTATCTATCTATCTACCTACCTACCTATCTGTATCTACATAGCTACCTACCTACCTATCTCTATCTATCAATCTACCTACCTACCTATCTCTATCTATCTATCTACCTACCTATCTCTATCTATCTACCTACCTACCTACCTATCTGTATCTATCTATCTACCTACCTACCTATCTGTATCTATCAATCTACCTATCTACCTATCTCTATCTATCAATCTACCTACCTACCTATCTCTATCTATCTATCTACCTACCCACCTATCTGTATTTATCTATCTACCTACCTACCTATCTCTATCTATCTATTTACCTACCTACCTATCTCTATCTATCTATCTACCTACCTACCTATCTCTATCTATCAATCTACCTACCTACCTATCTCTATCTATCTACCTACCTACCTATCTCTATCTATCTATTTACCTACCCACCTATCTGTATTTATCTATCTACCTACCTACCTATCTGTATCTATCTATCTACCTACCTACCTATCTGTATCTATCAATCTACCTACCTACCTATCTGTATCTATCTATCTACTTACCTACCTATCTGTATCTATCTATCTACCTACCTACCTATCTCTATCTATCTATCTACCTACCCACCTATCTGTATTTATCTATCTACCTACCTATTTCTATCTATCTATCTATCTATCTATCTATCTATCTATCTATCTATCTATCTATCTATCTATCTATCTATCTACCTACCTACCTATCTCTATCTATCTATCTACCTACCTATCTCTATCTATCTATCTACCTACCTACATATCTGTATCTATATATCTACCTACTTACCTATCTGTATCTATCTATCTACCTACCTACCTATCTGTATCTATCAATCTACCTACCTACCTATCTCTATCTATCAATCTACCTACCTACCTATCTGTATCTATCCACCTACCTACCTACCTATCTCTATCTATCTATCTACCTACCTACCTATCTCTATCTATCTACCTACCTACCTATCTCTATCTATCAATCTACCTACCTATCTATCTCTATCTATCTATCTACCTACCTACCTATCTCTATCTATCTACCTACCTACCTACCTATCTCTATCTATCAATCTACCTACCTACCTATCTGTATCTATCAATCTACCTACCTACCTATCTCTATCTATCTATCTACCTACCTACCTATCTCTATCTATCAATCTACCTACCTACCTATCTGTATCTATCAATCTACCTACCTACCTATCTCTATCTATCTACCTACCTACCTACCTATCTCTATCAATCTACCTACCTACATATCTCTATCTATCTACCTACCTACCTACCTATCTCTATCTATCAATCTACCTACCTACCTATCTGTATCTATCTATCTACCTACCTACCTATCTCTATCTATCTACCTACCTACCTATCTCTATCTATCTATCTACCTACCTACCTATCTCTATCTATCTATCTACCTACCTACCTATCTGTATCTATCAATCTACCTACCTACCTATCTGTATCTATCTATCTACCTACCTACCTATCTGTATCTATCTATCTACCTACCTACCTATCTCTATCTATCTATCTACCTACCTACCTATCTCTATCAATCTACCTACCTACCTATATCTATCTACTTACCTACCTACCTACCTATCTCTATCTATCAATCTACCTACCTACCTATCTTTATCTATCTATCTATCTACCTACCTACCTATCTGTATCTATCTACCTACCTACCTATCTGTATCTATCTACCTATCTACGTATCTCTATCAATCTACCTATCTACCTATCTCTATCTATCTATCTATCTATCTACCTACCTACCTATCTCTATCTATCTATCTATCTACCTACCTACCTATCTCTATCTATCCACCTACATACCTATCTCTATCTATCAATCTACCTACCTACCTATCTCTATCTATCTATCTACCTACCTACCTATCTCTATCTATCTACCTACCTACCTACCTATCTCTATCTATCAATCTACCTACCTACCTATCTGTATCTATCAATCTACCTACCTACCTATCTCTATCTATCTATCTACCTACCTACCTATCTCTATCTATCAATCTACCTACCTACCTATCTGTATCTATCAATCTACCTACCTACCTATCTCTATCTATCTACCTACCTACCTACCTATCTCTATCAACCTACCTACATATCTCTATCTATCCACCTACCTACCTACCTATCTCTATCTATCTATCTACCTACCTACCTATCTCTATCTATCTACCTACCTACCTATCTCTATCTATCAATCTACCTACCTACCTATCTCTATCTATCTATCTACCTACCTACCTATCTCTATCTATCTACCTACCTACCTACCTATCTCTATCTATCAATCTACCTACCTACCTATCTGTATCTATCAATCTACCTACCTACCTATCTCTATCTATCTATCTACCTACCTACCTATCTCTATCTATCAATCTACCTACCTACCTATCTGTATCTATCAATCTACCTACCTACCTACCTATCTCTATCAATCTACCTACCTACATATCTCTATCTATCTACCTACCTACCTACCTATCTCTATCTATCAATCTACCTACCTACCTATCTGTATCTATCTATCTACCTACCTACCTATCTCTATCTATCTACCTACCTACCTATCTCTATCTATCTATCTACCTACCTACCTATCTCTATCTATCTATCTACCTACCTACCTATCTGTATCTATCAATCTACCTACCTACCTATCTGTATCTATCTATCTACCTACCTACCTATCTGTATCTATGTATCTACCTACCTACCTATCTCTATCTATCTATCTACCTACCTACCTATCTCTATCAATCTACCTACCTACCTATATCTATCTACCTACCTACCTACCTACCTATCTCTATCTATCAATCTACCTACCTACCTATCTTTATCTATCTATCTATCTACCTACCTACCTATCTGTATCTATCTACCTACCTACCTACCTATCTGTATCTATCTATCTACCTATCTACGTATCTCTATCAATCTACCTATCTACCTATCTCTATCTATCTATCTATCTACCTACCTACCTATCTCTATCTATCTATCTACCTACCTACCTATCTCTATCTATACACCTACCTACCTATCTCTATCAATCTACCTACCTACCTATCTGTATCTATCTACCTACCTACCTACCTATCTCTATCTATCTATCTACCTACCTACATATCTGTATCTATATATCTACCTACCTACCTATCTGTATCTATATATCTACCTACCTACCTATCTCTATCTATCAATCTACCTACCTACCTATCTCTATCTATCTACCTACCTACATATCTCTATCTATCAATCCACCTACCTACCTATCTGTATCTATCTACCTACCTACCTACCTACCTATCTCTATCTATCTATCTATCTACCTTCCTACCTATCTCTATCAACCTACCTACATATCTCTATCTATCCACCTACCTACCTACCTATCTCTATCTATCTATCTACCTACCTACCTATCTCTATCTATCTACCTACCTATCTCTATCTATCAATCTACCTACCTACCTATCTCTATCTATCTATCTACCTACCTACCTATCTCTATCTATCTACCTACCTACCTACCTATCTCTATCTATCAATCTACCTACCTACCTATCTGTATCTATCAATCTACCTACCTACCTATCTCTATCTATCTATCTACCTACCTACCTATCTCTATCTATCAATCTACCTACCTACCTATCTGTATCTATCAATCTACCTACCTACCTACCTATCTCTATCAATCTACCTACCTACATATCTCTATCTATCTACCTACCTACCTACCTATCTCTATCTATCAATCTACCTACCTACCTATCTGTATCTATCTATCTACCTACCTACCTATCTCTATCTATCTACCTACCTACCTATCTCTATCTATCTATCTACCTACCTACCTATCTCTATCTATCTATCTACCTACCTACCTATCTGTATCTATCAATCTACCTACCTACCTATCTGTATCTATCTATCTACCTACCTACCTATCTGTATCTATCTATCTACCTACCTACCTATCTCTATCTATCTATCTACCTACCTACCTATCTCTATCAATCTACCTACCTACCTATATCTATCTACCTACCTACCTACCTACCTATCTCTATCTATCAATCTACCTACCTACCTATCTTTATCTATCTATCTATCTACCTACCTACCTATCTGTATCTATCTACCTACCTACCTACCTATCTGTATCTATCTATCTACCTATCTACGTATCTCTATCAATCTACCTATCTACCTATCTCTATCTATCTATCTATCTATCTACCTACCTACCTATCTCTATCTATCTATCTACCTACCTACCTATCTCTATCTATACACCTACCTACCTATCTCTATCAATCTACCTACCTACCTATCTGTATCTATCTACCTACCTACCTACCTATCTCTATCTATCTATCTACCTACCTACATATCTGTATATATATATCTACCTACCTACCTATCTGTATCTATATATCTACCTACCTACCTATCTCTATCTATCAATCTACCTACCTACCTATCTCTATCTATCTACCTACCTACATATCTCTATCTATCAATCCACCTACCTACCTATCTGTATCTATCTACCTACCTACCTACCTACCTATCTCTATCTATCTATCTATCTACCTTCCTACCTATCTCTATCTACCTACCTACCTACCTACCTATCTCTATCTATCAATCTACCTACCAACCTACCTATCTCTATCTCTCTATCTACCTACCTATCTCTATCTATCTATCGATCTATCTACCTACCTATCTCTATCTATCTACCTACCTACCTACCTATCTCTATCTATCAATCTACCTACCTACCTATCTGTATCTATCAATCTACCTACCTACCTATCTCTATCTATCTATCTACCTACCTATCTATCTCTATCTATCAATCTACCTACCTACCTATCTGTATCTATCAATCTACCTACCTACCTATCTCTATCAATCTACCTACCTACCTATCTCTATCTACCTACCTACCTACCTACCTATCTCTATCTATCAATCTACCTACCTACCTATCTGTATCTATCTATCTACCTACCTACCTATCTGTATCTATCTATCTACCTACCTACCTATCTCTATCTATCTATCTACCTACCTACCTATCTCTATCTATCTATCTACCTACCTACCTATCTCTATCTATCTATCTACCTACCTACCTATCTCTATCTATCTACCTACCTATCTCTATCTATCAATCTACCTACCTACCTATCTCTATCTATCTATCTACCTACCTACCTATCTCTATCTATCTACCTACCTACCTACCTATTTCTATCTATCAATCTACCTACCTACCTATCTGTATCTATCAATCTACCTACCTACCTATCTCTATCTATCTATCTACCTACCTACCTATCTCTATCTATCAATCTACCTACCTACCTATCTGTATCTATCAATCTACCTACCTACCTACCTATCTCTATCAATCTACCTACCTACATATCTCTATCTATCTACCTACCTACCTACCTATCTCTATCTATCAATCTACCTACCTACCTATCTGTATCTATCTATCTACCTACCTACCTATCTCTATCTATCTACCTACCTACCTATCTCTATCTATCTATCTACCTACCTACCTATCTCTATCTATCTATCTACCTACCTACCTATCTGTATCTATCAATCTACCTACCTACCTATCTGTATCTATCTATCTACCTACCTACCTATCTGTATCTATCTATCTACCTACCTACCTATCTCTATCTATCTATCTACCTACCTACCTATCTCTATCAATCTACCTACCTACCTATATCTATCTACCTACCTACCTACCTACCTATCTCTATCTATCAATCTACCTACCTACCTATCTTTATCTATCTATCTATCTACCTACCTACCTATCTGTATCTATCTACCTACCTACCTACCTATCTGTATCTATCTATCTACCTATCTACGTATCTCTATCAATCTACCTATCTACCTATCTCTATCTATCTATCTATCTATCTACCTACCTACCTATCTCTATCTATCTATCTACCTACCTACCTATCTCTATCTATACACCTACCTACCTATCTCTATCAATCTACCTACCTACCTATCTGTATCTATCTACCTACCTACCTACCTATCTCTATCTATCTATCTACCTACCTACATATCTGTATATATATATCTACCTACCTACCTATCTGTATCTATATATCTACCTACCTACCTATCTCTATCTATCAATCTACCTACCTACCTATCTCTATCTATCTACCTACCTACATATCTCTATCTATCAATCCACCTACCTACCTATCTGTATCTATCTACCTACCTACCTACCTACCTATCTCTATCTATCTATCTATCTACCTTCCTACCTATCTCTATCTACCTACCTACCTACCTACCTATCTCTATCTATCAATCTACCTACCTACCTACCTATCTCTATCTCTCTATCTACCTACCTATCTCTATCTATCTATCGATCTATCTACCTACCTATCTCTATCTATCTACCTACCTACCTACCTATCTCTATCTATCAATCTACCTACCTACCTATCTGTATCTATCAATCTACCTACCTACCTATCTCTATCTATCTATCTACCTACCTATCTCTATCTATCAATCTACCTACCTACCTATCTGTATCTATCAATCTACCTACCTACCTATCTCTATCAATCTACC
>JAKSXO010000241.1:102500-127930 GCA_024509115.1 Crotalus helleri
TCCACCTACCTACCTATCTCTATCTATCTATCTACCTACCTACCTATCTCTATCTATCAATCTACCTACCTACCTATCTCTATCTATCAATCTACCTACCTACCTATCTGTATCTATCTATCTACCTACCTACCTATCTCTATCTATCTATCTACCTACCTACCTATCTGTATCTATCTATCTACCTATCTACCTATCTCTATCTATCAATCTACTTACCTACCTATCTCTATCTATCTATCTACCTACCTACCTATCTCTATCTATCAATCTACCTACCTACCTATCTGTATCTATCTATCTACCTACCTACATATCTCTATCTATCTATCTACCTACCTACCTATCTCTATCTATCTATCTACCTACCTACCTATCTCTATCTATCTATCTACCTTCCTACCTATCTGTATCTATCAATCTACCTACCTACCTATCTCTATCTATCTATCTACCTACCTACCTATCTCTATCTATCTATTTACCTACCTACCTATCTCTATCTATCTATCTACCTACCTACCTATCTCTATCTATCTACCTACCTACCTACCTATCTCTATCTATCAATCTACCTACCTACCTATCTCTATCTATCTATCTACCTACCTATCTCTTTCTATCTATCTACCTACCTACCTATCTCTATCTATCTACCTACCTACCTACCTACCTATCTCTATCTATCAATCTACCTACCTACCTATCTCTATCTATCTATCTATCTATCTACCTACCTACCTATCTCTATCTATCAATCTACCTACCTACCTATCTCTATCTATCAATCTACCTACCTACCTATCTGTATCTATCTACCTACCTACCTACCTATCTCTATCAATCTACCTACCTACCTATCTCTATCTATCTACCTACCTACCTATCTCTATCTATCTATCTACCTACCTACCTATCTCTATCTATCAATCTACCTACCTACCTATCTCTATCTATCTATCTACCTACCTATCTCTATCTATCTATCTACCTACCTACCTATCTCTATCTATCTACCTACCTACCTACCTATCTCTATCTATCAATCTACCTACCTACCTATCTCTATCTATCTATCTATCTACCTACCTACCTATCTCTATCTATCAATCTACATACCTACCTATCTCTATCTATCAATCTACCTACCTACCTATCTGTATCTATCTATCTACCTACCTACCTATCTCTATCTATCTATCTACCTACCTACCTATCTCTATCTATCTATCTACCTTACCTATCTGTATCTATCTACCTACCTACCTATCTGTATCTATCTATCTACCTACCTACCTATCTCTATCTATCTATCTACCTACCCACCTATCTGTATTTATCTATCTACTTACCTATCTCTATCTATCTATCTACCTACCTACCTATCTCTATCTATCTATCTATCTACCTACCTACCTATCTCTATCTATCTATCTACCTACCTATCTGTATCTATCAATCTACCTACCTACCTATCTCTATCTATCTATCTACCTACCTACCTACCTACCTATCTCTATCTATCAATCTACCTACCTACCTATCTCTATCTATCTACCTACCTACCTACCTATCTCTATCTATCAATCTACCTACCTACCTATCTGTATCTATCAATCTACCTACCTACCTATCTCTATCTATCTATCTACCTACCTACCTATCTCTATCAATCTACCTACCTACCTATCTGTATCTATCAATCTACCTACCTACCTATCTCTATCTATCTACCTACCTACCTACCTATCTCTATCAATCTACCTACCTACCTATCTCTATCTATCTACCTACCTACCTATCTCTATCTATCAATCTACCTACATACCTATCTGTATCTATCTACCTACCTACCTACCTACCTATGTGTATCTATCTATCTACCTACCTACCTATCTCTATCTATCTATCTACCTACCTACCTATCTCTATCTATCTATCTACCTACCTACCTATCTCTATCTATCTATCTATCTATCTACCTACCTACCTATCTCTATCTATCAATCTACCTACCTACCTATCTCTATCTATCTACCTACCTACCTACGTATCTCTATCAATCTACCTACCTACCTATCTCTATCTATCTATCTACCTACCTATCTCTATCTATCTATCTATCTACCTACCTACCTATCTGTATCTATCAATCTACCTACCTACCTATCTCTATCTATCTACCTACCTACCTACCTCTCTATCAATCTACCTACCTACCTATCTCTATCTATCTATCTACCTACCTACCTATCTGTATCTATCTACCTATCTACCTATCTCTATCTATCAATCTACCTACCTACCTATCTCTATCTATCTATCTACCTACCTACCTATCTCTATCTATCAATCTACCTACCTATCTGTATCTATCTACCTACCTACCTACCTATCTCTATCTATCAATCTACATACCTACCTATCTGTATCTATCTATCTACCTACCTACCTATCTGTATCTATCTACCTACCTACCTATCTCTATCTATCTATCTACCTACCTACCTATCTCTATCTATCTATCTATCTACCTACCTACCTATCTCTATCTATCTATCTACCTACCTACCTATCTGTATCTATCAATCTACCTACCTACCTATCTCTATCTATCTATCTACCTACCTACCTATCTGTATCTATCTATCTACCTATCGACCTATCTCTATCTATCAATCTACCTACCTATCTATCTCTATCTATCTATCTACCTACCTACCTATCTCTATCTATCAATCTACCTACCTATCTGTATCTATCTACTTACCTACCTACCTATCTCTATCTATCAATCGACCTACCTACCTATCTGTATCTATCTATCTACCTACCTACCTATCTGTATCTATCTATCTACCTACCTACCTATCTCTATCTATCTATCTACCTACCTATCTGTATCTATCTATCTACCTACCTACATATCTCTATCTATCTATCTACCTACCTACCTATCTCTATCTATCTATCTACCTACCTACCTATCTCTATCTATCTATCTACCTTCCTACCTATCTGTATCTATCAATCTACCTACCTACCTATCTCTATCTATCTATCTACCTACCTACCTATCTCTATCTATCTATTTACCTACCTACCTATCTCTATCTATCTATCTACCTACCTACCTATCTCTATCTATCTACCTACCTACCTACCTAACTCTATCTATCAATCTACCTACCTACCTATCTCTATCTATCTATCTACCTACCTATCTCTTTCTATCTATCTACCTACCTACCTATCTCTATCTATCTACCTACCTACCTACCTACCTATCTCTATCTATCAATCTACCTACCTACCTATCTCTATCTATCTATCCACCTACCTACCTATCTCTATCTATCTATCTATCTACCTACCTACCTATCTCTATCTATCAATCTACCTACCTACCTATCTCTATCTATCAATCTACCTACCTACCTATCTGTATCTATCTACCTACCTACCTACCTATCTCTATCAATCTACCTACCTACCTATCTCTATCTATCTACCTACCTACCTATCTCTATCTATCTATCTACCTACCTACCTATCTCTATCTATCAATCTACCTACCTACCTATCTCTATCTATCTATCTACCTACCTATCTCTATCTATCTATCTACCTACCTACCTATCTCTATCTATCTACCTACCTACCTACCTATCTCTATCTATCAATCTACCTACCTACCTATCTCTATCTATCTATCTATCTACCTACCTACCTATCTCTATCTATCAATCTACATACCTACCTATCTCTATCTATCAATCTACCTACCTACCTATCTGTATCTATCTATCTACCTACCTACCTATCTCTATCTATCTATCTACCTACCTACCTATCTCTATCTATCTATCTACCTTACCTATCTGTATCTATCTACCTACCTACCTATCTGTATCTATCTATCTACCTACCTACCTATCTCTATCTATCTATCTACCTACCCACCTATCTGTATTTATCTATCTACTTACCTATCTCTATCTATCTATCTACCTACCTACCTATCTCTATCTATCTATCTATCTACCTACCTACCTATCTCTATCTATCTATCTACCTACCTATCTGTATCTATCAATCTACCTACCTACCTATCTCTATCTATCTATCTACCTACCTACCTACCTACCTATCTCTATCTATCAATCTACCTACCTACCTATCTCTATCTATCTACCTACCTACCTACCTATCTCTATCTATCAATCTACCTACCTACCTATCTGTATCTATCAATCTACCTACCTACCTATCTCTATCTATCTATCTACCTACCTACCTATCTCTATCAATCTACCTACCTACCTATCTGTATCTATCAATCTACCTACCTACCTATCTCTATCTATCTACCTACCTACCTACCTATCTCTATCAATCTACCTACCTACCTATCTCTATCTATCTACCTACCTACCTATCTCTATCTATCAATCTACCTACATACCTATCTGTATCTATCTACCTACCTACCTACCTACCTATGTGTATCTATCTATCTACCTACCTACCTATCTCTATCTATCTATCTACCTACCTACCTATCTCTATCTATCTATCTACCTACCTACCTATCTCTATCTATCTATCTATCTATCTACCTACCTACCTATCTCTATCTATCAATCTACCTACCTACCTATCTCTATCTATCTACCTACCTACCTACGTATCTCTATCAATCTACCTACCTACCTATCTCTATCTATCTATCTACCTACCTATCTCTATCTATCTATCTATCTACCTACCTACCTATCTGTATCTATCAATCTACCTACCTACCTATCTCTATCTATCTACCTACCTACCTACCTCTCTATCAATCTACCTACCTACCTATCTCTATCTATCTATCTACCTACCTACCTATCTGTATCTATCTACCTATCTACCTATCTCTATCTATCAATCTACCTACCTACCTATCTCTATCTATCTATCTACCTACCTACCTATCTCTATCTATCAATCTACCTACCTATCTGTATCTATCTACCTACCTACCTACCTATCTCTATCTATCAATCTACATACCTACCTATCTGTATCTATCTATCTACCTACCTACCTATCTGTATCTATCTATCTACCTACCTACCTATCTCTATCTATCTATCTACCTACCTACCTATCTCTATCTATCTATCTATCTACCTACCTACCTATCTCTATCTATCTATCTACCTACCTACCTATCTGTATCTATCAATCTACCTACCTACCTATCTCTATCTATCTATCTACCTACCTACCTATCTGTATCTATCTATCTACCTATCGACCTATCTCTATCTATCAATCTACCTACCTATCTATCTCTATCTATCTATCTACCTACCTACCTATCTCTATCTATCAATCTACCTACCTATCTGTATCTATCTACTTACCTACCTACCTATCTCTATCTATCAATCGACCTACCTACCTATCTGTATCTATCTATCTACCTACCTACCTATCTGTATCTATCTATCTACCTACCTACCTATCTCTATCTATCTATCTACCTACCTACCTATCTCTATCTATCTACTTACCTACCTATCTCTATCTATCTATCTACCTACCTACCTATCTGTATCTATCAATCTACCTACCTACCTATCTCTATCTATCTATCTACCTACCTACCTATCTCTATCTATCTATTTACCTACCTACCTATCTCTATCTATCTATCTATCTATCTACCTACCTACCTATCTCTATCTATCTACCTACCTACTTACCTATCTCTATCTATCAATCTACCTACCTACCTATCTCTATCTATCTATCTACCTACCTATCTCTATCTATCTATCTACCTATCTACCTCTCTCTATCTATCTACCTACTTACTACCTCTCTCTATCTATCAATCTACCTACCTACCTATCTCTATCTATCTATCTACCTACCTACCTATCTCTATCTATCTATCTACCTACCTACCTATCTCTATCTATCAATCTACCTACCTACCTATCTCTATCTATCAATCTACCTACCTACCTATCTCTATCTATCTATCTACCTACCTACCTATCTCTATCTATCTATCTACCTACCTACCTATCTGTATCTATCTACCTACCTACCTATCTGTATCTATCTATCTACCTACCTACCTATCTCTATCTATCTATCTACCTACCCACCTATCTATATTTATCTATCTACCTACCTATCTCTATCTATCTACCTACCTACCTATCTGTATCTATCTATCTACCTGCCTATCTGTATCTATCAATCTACCTACCTACCTATCTCTATCTATCAATCTACCTACCTACCTATCTCTATCTATCTACCTACCTACCTATCTCTATCTATCTACCTACCTACCTATCTCTATCTATCTATCTACCTACCTACCTATCTGTATCTATTTATCTACCTGCCTATCTGTATCTATCAATCTACCTACCTACCTATCTCTATCTATCTACCTACCTACCTACCTATCTCTATCTATCTACCTACCTACCTATCTCTATCTATCTATCTACCTACCTACCTATCTGTATCTATCTACCTACCTACCTATCTGTATCTATCTATCTACCTACCTACCTATCTCTATCTATCTACCTACCTACCTACCTATCTCTATCTATCTACCTACCTACCTATCTGTATCTATCAATCTACCTACCTACCTACCTATCTGTATCTATCTACCTACCTACCTATCTGTATCTATCAATCTACCTACCTACCTATCTCTATCTATCTACCTACCTACCTACCTATCTCTATCTATCTACCTACCTACCTATCTCTATCTATCTATCTACCTACCTACCTATCTGTATCTATCTATCTACCTACCTACCTATCTCTATCTATCTATCTACCTACCCACCTATCTATATTTATCTATCTACCTACCTATCTCTATCTATCTACCTACCTACCTATCTCTATCTATCTATCTACCTACCTAACTATCTGTATCTATCTACCTGCCTATCTGTATCTATCAATCTACCTACCTACCTATCTCTATCTATCTACCTACCTACCTACCTATCTCTATCTATCAATCTACCTACCTACCTATCTCTATCTATCTATCTACCTACCTACCTATCTCTATCTATCTATCTATCTACCTACCTACCTATCTCTATCTATCTACCTACCTACCTATCTCTATCTATCAATCTACCTACCTACCTATCTCTATCTATCTATTTACCTACCTACCTATCTCTATCTATCTATCTATCTATTTATCTATCTATCTATCTATCTATCTATCTATCTATCTATCTATCTATCTACCTACCTACCTATCTCTATCTATCAATCTACCTACCTACCTATCTGTATCTATCAATCTACCTACCTACCTATCTGTATCTATCTATCTACCTACCTACCTATCTCTATCTATCTATCTACCTACGTACCTATCTCTATCTATCTACCTACCTACCTATCTCTATCTATCTATCTATCTACCTACCTACCTATCTGTATCTATCAATCTACCTACCTACCTATCTGTATCTATCTATCTACCTACCTACCTATCTCTATCTATCTATCTACCTACCTACCTATCTCTATCTATCTACCTACCTACCTATCTCTATCTATCTATCTATCTATCTACCTACCTACCTATCTGTATCTATCTATCTACCTACCTACCTATCTCTATCTATCTATCTACCTACCCACCTATCTGTATTTATCTATCTACCTACCTATCTCTATCTATCTATCTACCTACCTACCTATCTCTATCTATCTATCTACCTACCTACCTACCTATCTCTATCTATCAATCTACCTACCTACCTATCTCTATCTATCTACCTACCTACCTACCTATCTCTATCTATCAATCTACCTACCTACCTATCTGTATCTATCTATCTACCTACCTACATATCTGTATCTATATATCTACCTACCTACCTATCTCTATCTATCTATCTACCTACCTACATATCTGTATCTATATATCTACCTACCTACCTATATCTATCTGTCTACCTACCTACCTATCTCTATCTATCTATCTACCTACCTACCTATCTCTATCTATCTATCTACCTACCTACCTACCTACCTACCTATCTCTATCAATCTACCTACCTACCTATCTCTATCTATCTATCTACCTACCTATCTCTATCTATCTATCTACCTACCTACCTATCTCTATCTATCTATCTACCTACCTACCTACCTATCTCTATCTATCAATCTACCTACCTACCTATCTCTATCTATCTATCTACCTACCTACCTATCTCTATCTATCTATCTACCTACCTACCTATCTCTATCTATCAATCTACCTACCTACCTATCTGTATCTATCTATCTACCTACCTACCTATCTCTATCTATCAATCTACCTACCTACCTATCTGTATCTATCTATCTACCTACCTACCTATCTGTATCTATCTATCTACCTACCTACCTATCTCTATCTATCTACCTACCTACCTATCTCTATCTATCTATCTACCTACCTACCTATCTGTATCTATCTATCTATCTACCTACCTGTCTGTATCTATCTATCTACCTACCTACCTATCTCTATCTATCTATCTACCTACCCACCTATCTGTATTTATCTATCTACCTACCTATCTCTATCTATCTACCTACCTACCTATCTCTATCTATCAATCTACCTACCTACCTATCTCTATCTATCTACCTACCTACCTACCTATCTCTATCTATCTATCTACCTACCTACCTATCTCTATCTATCTACCTACCTACCTACCTATCTCTATCTATCAATCTACCTACCTACCTATCTCTATCTATCTATCTACCTACCTACCTATCTCTATCTATCTATCTACCTACCCACCTATCTGTATTTATCTATCTACCTACCTATCTCTATCTATCTTTCTACCTACCTACCTATCTCTATCTATCTATCTACCTACCTACCTATCTCTATCTATCAATCTACCTACCTACCTATCTCTATCTATCTACCTACCAACCTACCTATCTCTATCTATCTATCTAACTACCTACCTATGTCTATCTATCTCTCTACCTACCTACCTATCTGTATCTATCTAACTACCTACCTACCTATCTCTATCTATCTATCTACCTACCTACCTATCTCTATCTATCTATCTACCTACCCACCTATCTGTATTTATCTATCTACCTACCTATCTCTATCTATCTTTCTACCTACCTACCTATCTCTATCTATCTATCTACCTACCTACCTATCTCTATCTATCTATCTACCTACCTACCTATATCTATCTATCTACCTACCTACATATCTGTATCTATATATCTACCTACCTACCTATCTCTATCTATCTATCTACCTACCTACATATCTGTATCTATATATCTACCTACCTACCTATATCTATCTATCTACCTACCTACCTATCTCTATCTATCTATCTACCTACCTACCTATCTCTATCTATCTATCTACCTACCTACCTACCTACCTACCTATCTCTATCAATCTACCTACCTACCTATCTCTATCTATCTTCCTATCTACCTATCTCTATCTATCTATCTACCTACCTACCTATCTCTATCTATCTATCTATCTACCTACCTACCTATCTCTATCTATCTACCTACCTACCTATCTCTATCTATCAATCTACCTACCTACCTATCTCTATCTATCTATTTACCTACCTACCTATCTCTATCTATCTATCTATCTATCTATCTATCTATCTATCTATCTATCTATCTACCTACCTACCTATCTCTATCTATCAATCTACCTACCTACCTATCTGTATCTATCAATCTACCTACCTACCTATCTGTATCTATCTATCTACCTACCTACCTATCTCTATCTATCTATCTACCTACCTACCTATCTCTATCTATCTACCTACCTACCTATCTCTATCTATCTATCTATCTACCTACCTACCTATCTGTATCTATCAATCTACCTACCTACCTATCTGTATCTATCTATCTACCTACCTACCTATCTCTAAATATCTATCTACCTACCTACCTATCTCTATCTATCTACCTACCTACCTATCTCTATCTATCTATCTATCTATCTACCTACCTACCTATCTGTATCTATCTATCTACCTACCTACCTATCTCTATCTATCTATCTACCTACCCACCTATCTGTATTTATCTATCTACCTACCTATCTCTATCTATCTATCTACCTACCTACCTATCTCTATCTATCTATCTACCTACCTACCTACCTATCTCTATCTATCAATCTACCTACCTACCTATCTCTATCTATCTACCTACCTACCTACCTATCTCTATCTATCAATCTACCTACCTACCTATCTGTATCTATCAATCTACCTACCTACATATCTGTATCTATATATCTACCTACCTACCTATCTCTATCTATCTATCTACCTACCTACATATCTGTATCTATATATCTACCTACCTACCTATATCTATCTATCTACCTACCTACCTATCTCTATCTATCTATCTACCTACCTACCTATCTCTATCTATCTATCTACCTACCTACCTACCTACCTATCTCTATCAATCTACCTACCTACCTATCTCTATCTATCTACCTATCTACCTATCTCTATCTATCTATCTACCTACCCACCTATCTGTATTTATCTATCTACCTACCTATCTCTATCTATCTATCTACCTACCTACCTATCTCTATCTATCTATCTATCTATCTATCTATCTATCTATCTATCTATCTATCTATCTATCTATCTATCTATCTATCTACCTACCTACCTATCTGTATCTGTCTATCTACCTACCTACCTATCTGTATCTATATATCTACCTACCTACCTATCTGTATCTATCTATCTACCTATCTACCTATCTACCTATCTCTATCTATCAATCTACCTACCTACCTATCTCTATCTATCTATCTACCTACCTACCTATCTCTATCTATCTATCTACCTACCTACCTATCTCTATCTATCAATCTACCTACCTACCTATCTGTATCTATCTATCTACCTACCCACCTATCTCTATCTATCAATCTACCTACCTACCTATCTGTATCTATCTATCTACCTACCTACCTATCTGTATCTATCTATCTACCTACCTACCTATCTCTATCTATCTACCTACCTACCTATCTCTATCTATCTATCTACCTACCTACCTATCTGTATCTATCTATCTATCTACCTACCTATCTGTATCTATCTATCTACCTACCTACCTATCTCTATCTATCTATCTACCTACCCACCTATCTGTATTTATCTATCTACCTACCTATCTCTATCTATCTACCTACCTACCTACCTATCTCTATCTATCAATCTACCTACCTACCTATCTCTATCTATCTACCTACCTACCTACCTATCTCTATCTATCTATCTACCTACCAACCTATCTCTATCTATCTACCTACCTACCTACCTATCTCTATCTATCAATCTACCTACCTACCTATCTCTATCTATCTATCTACCTACCTACCTATCTCTATCTATCTATCTACCTACCCACCTATCTGTATTTATCTATCTACCTACCTATCTCTATCTATCTTTCTACCTACCTACCTATCTCTATCTATCTATCTACCTACCTACCTATCTCTATCTATCAATCTACCTACCTACCTATCTCTATCTATCTACCTACCTACCTACCTATCTCTATCTATCTATCTACCTACCTACCTATGTCTATCTATCTCTCTACCTACCTACCTATCTGTATCTATCTAACTACCTACCTACCTATCTCTATCTATCTATCTACCTACCTACCTATCTCTATCTATCTATCTACCTACCCACCTATCTGTATTTATCTATCTACCTACCTATCTCTATCTATCTTTCTACCTACCTACCTATCTCTATCTATCTATCTACCTACCTACCTATCTCTATCTATCTATCTACCTACCTACCTATATCTATCTATCTACCTACCTACATATCTGTATCTATATATCTACCTACCTACCTATCTCTATCTATCTATCTACCTACCTACATATCTGTATCTATATATCTACCTACCTACCTATATCTATCTATCTACCTACCTACCTATCTCTATCTATCTATCTACCTACCTACCTATCTCTATCTATCTATCTACCTACCTACCTACCTACCTACCTACCTATCTCTATCAATCTACCTACCTACCTATCTCTATCTATCTTCCTATCTACCTATCTCTATCTATCTATCTACCTACCCACCTATCTGTATTTATCTATCTACCTACCTATCTCTATCTATCTATCTACCTACCTACCTATCTCTATCTATCTATCTATCTATCTATCTATCTATCTATCTATCTATCTATCTATCTACCTACCTACCTACCTATCTGTATCTATCTATCTACCTACCTACCTATCTGTATCTATATATCTACCTACCTACCTATCTGTATCTATCTATCTACCTATCTACCTATCTACCTATCTCTATCTATCAATCTACCTACCTACCTATCTCTATCTATCTATCTACCTACCTACCTATCTCTATCTATCTATCTACCTACCTACCTATCTCTATCTATCAATCTACCTACCTACCTATCTGTATCTATCTATCTACCTACCTACCTATCTCTATCTATCAATCTACCTACCTACCTATCTGTATCTATCTATCTACCTACCTACCTATCTGTATCTATCTATCTACCTACCTACCTATCTCTATCTATCTACCTACCTACCTATCTCTATCTTTCTATCTACCTACCTACCTATCTGTATCTATCTATCTATCTACCTACCTATCTGTATCTATCTATCTACCTACCTACCTATCTCTATCTATCTATCTACCTACCCACCTATCTGTATTTATCTATCTACCTACCTATCTCTATCTATCTACCTACCTACCTACCTATCTCTATCTATCAATCTACCTACCTACCTATCTCTATCTATCTACCTACCTACCTACCTATCTCTATCTATCTATCTACCTACCTACCTATCTCTATCTATCTACCTACCTACCTACCTATCTCTATCTATCAATCTACCTACCTACCTATCTCTATCTATCTATCTGCCTACCTACCTATCTGTATCTATCAATCTACCTACCTACCTATATCTATCTATCTACCTACCTACATATATGAATCTATATATCTACCTACCTCCCTATCTGTATCTATCTATCTACCTACCTACCTATCTCTATCTATCTACCTACCTACCTACCTATCTCTATCTATCTATCTACCTACCTACCTATCTGTATCTATATATCTACCTACCTACCTATCTGTATCTATCTATCTACCTACCTACCTATCTCTATCTATCTATCTACCTACCTACCTATCTCTATCTATCAATCTACCTACCCACCTATCTCTATCTATCTATCTATCTATCTATCTATCTATCTATCTATCTATCTATCTATCTATCTATCTATCTATCTATCTATCTATCTACCTACCTACCTATCTGTATCTATATATCTACCTACCTACCTATCTCTATCTATCTATCTACCTACCTACCCATCTGTATCTATATATCTACCTACCTACCTATCTGTATCTATCTATCTACCTACCTACCTATCTCTATCTCTCTATCTACCTACCTACCTATCTCTATCTATCAATCTACCTACTCACCTATCTCTATCTATCTATCTATCTATCTATCTATCTATCTATCTATCTATCTATCTATCTATCTATCTATCTATCTATCTACCTACCTACCTATCTGTATCTACATAGCTACCTACCTACCTATCTCTATCTCTCAATCTACCTACCTACCTATCTCTATCTATCTATCTACCTACCTATCTCTATCTATCTACCTACCTACCTACCTATCTGTATCTATCTATCTACCTACCTACCTATCTGTATCTATCAATCTACCTATCTACCTATCTCTATCTATCAATCTACCTACCTACCTATCTCTATCTATCTATCTACCTACCCACCTATCTGTATTTATCTATCTACCTACCTACCTATCTCTATCTATCTATTTACCTACCTACCTATCTCTATCTATCTATCTACCTACCTACCTATCTCTATCTATCAATCTACCTACCTACCTATCTCTATCTATCTACCTACCTACCTATCTCTATCTATCTATTTACCTACCCACCTATCTGTATTTATCTATCTACCTACCTACCTATCTGTATCTATCAATCTACCTACCTACCTATCTGTATCTATCTATCTACTTACCTACCTATCTGTATCTATCTATCTACCTACCTACCTATCTCTATCTATCTATCTACCTACCCACCTATCTGTATTTATCTATCTACCTACCTATCTCTATCTATCTATCTATCTACCTACCTACCTATCTCTATCTATCTATCTACCTACCTACCTATCTCTATCTATCTATCTACCTACCTACATATCTGTATCTATATATCTACCTACCTACCTATCTGTATCTATCTATCTACCTACCTACCTATCTGTATCTATCAATCTACCTACCTACCTATCTCTATCTATCAATCTACCTACCTACCTATCTGTATCTATCCACCTACCTACCTACCTATCTCTATCTATCTATCTACCTACCTACCTATCTCTATCTATCTACCTACCTACCTATCTCTATCTATCAATCTACCTACCTACCTATCTCTATCTATCTATCTACCTACCTACCTATCTCTATCTATCTACCTACCTACCTACCTATCTCTATCTATCAATCTACCTACCTACCTATCTGTATCTATCAATCTACCTACCTACCTATCTCTATCTATCTATCTACCTACCTACCTATCTCTATCTATCAATCTACCTACCTACCTATCTGTATCTATCAATCTACCTACCTACCTATCTCTATCTATCTACCTACCTACCTACCTATCTCTATCAATCTACCTACCTACATATCTCTATCTATCTACCTACCTACCTACCTATCTCTATCTATCAATCTACCTACCTACCTATCTGTATCTATCTATCTACCTACCTACCTATCTCTATCTATCTACCTACCTACCTATCTCTATCTATCTATCTACCTACCTACCTATCTCTATCTATCTATCTACCTACCTACCTATCTGTATCTATCAATCTACCTACCTACCTATCTGTATCTATCTATCTACCTACCTACCTATCTGTATCTATCTATCTACCTACCTACCTATCTGTATCTATCTATCTACCTACCTACCTATTTCTATCTATCTATCTACCTACCTACCTATCTCTATCAATCTACCTACCTACCTATATCTATCTACTTACCTACCTACCTACCTATCTCTATCTATCAATCTACCTACCTACCTATCTTTATCTATCTATCTATCTACCTACCTACCTATCTGTATCTATCTACCTACCTACCTATCTGTATCTATCTATCTACCTATCTACGTTTCTCTATCAATCTACCTATCTACCTATCTCTATCTATCTATCTATCTATCTATCTACCTACCTACCTATCTCTATCTATCTATCTACCTACCTACCTATCTCTATCTATCTACCTACCTACCTATCTCTATCTATCAATCTACCTACCTACCTATCTCTATCTATCTATCTACCTACCTACCTATCTCTATCTATCTACCTACCTACCTACCTATCTCTATCTATCAATCTACCTACCTACCTATCTGTATCTATCAATCTACCTACCTACCTATCTCTATCTATCTATCTACCTACCTACCTATCTCTATCTATCAATCTACCTACCTACCTATCTGTATCTATCAATCTACCTACCTACCTATCTCTATCTATCTACCTACCTACCTACCTACCTATCTCTATCAACCTACCTACATATCTCTATCTATCCACCTACCTACCTACCTATCTCTATCTATCTATCTACCTACCTACCTATCTCTATCTATCTACCTACCTACCTATCTCTATCTATCAATCTACCTACCTACCTATCTCTATCTATCTATCTACCTACCTACCTATCTCTATCTATCTACCTACCTACCTACCTACCTATCTCTATCTATCAATCTACCTACCTACCTATCTGTATCTATCAATCTACCTACCTACCTATCTCTATCTATCTATCTACCTACCTACCTATCTCTATCTATCAATCTACCTACCTACCTATCTGTATCTATCAATCTACCTACCTACCTACCTATCTCTATCAATCTACCTACCTACATATCTCTATCTATCTACCTACCTACCTACCTATCTCTATCTATCAATCTACCTACCTACCTATCTGTATCTATCTATCTACCTACCTACCTATCTCTATCTATCTACCTACCTACCTATCTCTATCTATCTATCTACCTACCTACCTATCTCTATCTATCTATCTACCTACCTACCTATCTGTATCTATCAATCTACCTACCTACCTATCTGTATCTATCTATCTACCTACCTACCTATCTGTATCTATCTATCTACCTACCTACCTATCTCTATCTATCTATCTACCTACCTACCTATCTCTATCAATCTACCTACCTACCTATATCTATCTACCTACCTACCTACCTACCTATCTCTATCTATCAATCTACCTACCTATCTATCTTTATCTATCTATCTATCTACCTACCTACCTATCTGTATCTATCTACCTACCTACCTACCTATCTGTATCTATCTATCTACCTATCTACGTATCTCTATCAATCTACCTATCTACCTATCTCTATCTATCTATCTATCTATCTACCTACCTACCTATCTCTATCGATCTATCTACCTACCTACCTATCTCTATCTATACACCTACCTACCTATCTCTATCAATCTACCTACCTACCTATCTGTATCTATCTACCTACCTACCTACCTATCTCTATCTATCTATCTACCTACCTACATATCTGTATCTATATATCTACCTACCTACCTATCTGTATCTATATATCTACCTACCTACCTATCTGTATCTATCAATCTACCTACCTACCTATCTCTATCTATCTACCTACCTACCTATCTCTATCTATCAATCTACCTACCTACCTATCTGTATCTATCTACCTACCTACCTACCTACCTATCTCTATCTATCTATCTATCTACCTTCCTACCTATCTCTATCTACCTACCTACCTACCTACCTACCTATCTCTATCTATCAATCTACCTACCTACCTACCTATCTCTATCTCTCTATCTACCTACCTATCTCTATCTATCTATCTATCTACCTACCTACCTATCTCTATCTATCTACCTACCTACCTACCTATCTCTATCTATCAATCTACCTACCTACCTATCTGTATCTATCAATCTACCTACCTACCTATCTCTATCTATCTATCTACCTACCTATCTATCTCTATCTATCAATCTACCTACCTACCTATCTGTATCTATCAATCTACCTACCTACCTATCTCTATCAATCTACCTACCTACCTATCTCTATCTACCTACCTACCTACCTACCTATCTCTATCTATCAATCTACCTACCTACCTATCTGTATCTATCTATCTACCTACCTACCTATCTGTATCTATCTATCTACCTACCTACCTATCTCTATCTATCTATCTACCTACCTACCTATCTCTATCTATCTATCTACCTACCTACCTATCTCTATCTATCTATCTACCTACCTACCTATCTGTATCTATCAATCTACCTACCTACCTATCTCTATCTATCTACCTACCTACCTATCTCTATCTATCTATCTATCTATCTAACTACCTACCTATCTGTATCTATCTATCTACCTACCTACCTATCTCTATCTATCTATCTACCTACCTATCTCTATCTATCTATCTACCTACCTACCTATCTCTATCAATCTACCTACCTACCTACCTATCTCTATCTATCTACCTACCTACCTACCTATCTCTATCTATCTATCTACCTACCTACCTATCTCTATCTATCTATCTACCTACCTACCTATCTGTATCTATCAATCTACCTACGAACGTATCTCTATCAATCTACCTACCTACCTATCTCTATCTATCTATCTACCTACCTACCTATCTCTATCTATCTATCTACCTACCTACCTATCTGTATCTATCAATCTACCTACCTACCTATCTCTATCTATCTACCTACCTACCTACCTCTCTATCAATCTACCTACCTACCTATCTCTATCTATCTATCTACCTACCTACCTATCTGTATCTATCTATCTACCTATCTACCTATCTCTATCTATCAATCTACCTACCTACCTATCTCTATCTATCTATCTACCTACCTACCTATCTCTATCTATCAATCTACCTACCTACCTATCTGTATCTATCTATCTACCTACCTACCTATCTGTATCTATCTATCTACCTACCTACCTATCTCTATCTATCTATCTACCTACCTACCTATCTCTATCTATCTATCTACCTACCTACCTATCTCTATCTATCTATCTACCTACCTACCTATCTGTATCTATCAATCTACCTACCTACCTATCTCTATCTATCTATCTACCTACCTACCTATCTCTATCTATCTATTTACCTACCTACCTATCTCTATCTATTTATCTACCTACCTACCTATCTCTATCTATCTACCTACCTACCTACCTATCTCTATCTATCAATCTACCTACCTACCTATCTCTATCTATCTATCTACCTACCTATCTCTATCTATCTATCTACCTACCTACCTATCTCTATCTATCTACCTACCTACCTATCTCTATCTATCAATCTACCTACCTACCTATCTCTATCTATCTATCCACCTACCTACCTATCTCTATCTATCTATCTACCTACCTACCTATCTCTATCTATCAATCTACCTACCTACCTATCTCTATCTATCAATCTACCTACCTACCTATCTGTATCTATCTATCTACCTACCTACCTATCTCTATCTATCTATCTACCTACCTACCTATCTGTATCTATCTATCTACCTATCTACCTATCTCTATCTATCAATCTACCTACCTACCTATCTCTATCTATCTATCTACCTACCTACCTATCTCTATCTATCAATCTACCTACCTACCTATCTGTATCTATCTATCTACCTACCTACCTATCTCTATCTATCTATCTACCTACCTACCTATCTCTATCTATCTATCTACCTACCTACCTATCTCTATCTATCTATCTACCTTCCTACCTATCTGTATCTATCAATCTACCTACCTACCTATCTCTATCTATCTATCTACCTACCTACCTATCTCTATCTATCTATTTACCTACCTACCTATCTCTATCTATCTATCTACCTACCTACCTATCTCTATCTATCTACCTACCTACCTACCTATCTCTATCTATCAATCTACCTACCTACCTATCTCTATCTATCTATCTACCTACCTATCTCTTTCTATCTATCTACCTACCTACCTATCTCTATCTATCTACCTACCTACCTACCTACCTATCTCTATCTATCAATCTACCTACCTACCTATCTCTATCTATCTATCCACCTACCTACCTATCTCTATCTATCTATCTACCTACCTACCTATCTCTATCTATCAATCTACCTACCTACCTATCTCTATCTATCAATCTACCTACCTACCTATCTGTATCTATCTACCTACCTACCTATCTCTATCAATCTACCTACCTACCTATCTCTATCTATCTACCTACCTACCTATCTCTATCTATCTATCTACCTACCTACCTATCTCTATCTATCAATCTACCTACCTACCTATCTCTATCTATCTATCTACCTACCTATCTCTATCTATCTATCTACCTACCTACCTATCTCTATCTATCTACCTA
Source organism: Crotalus helleri (assembly GCA_024509115.1). Taxonomy (NCBI): domain Eukaryota; kingdom Metazoa; phylum Chordata; class Lepidosauria; order Squamata; family Viperidae; genus Crotalus; species Crotalus helleri. The sequence goes on from JAKSXO010000241.1 coordinate 122,300, forward strand.
CCTACCTACCTATCTCTATCTATCAATCTACCTACCTACCTATCTCTATCTATCTATCTACCTACCTACCTATCTCTATCTATCAATCTACATACCTACCTATCTCTATCTATCAATCTACCTACCTACCTATCTGTATCTATCTATCTACCTACCTACATATCTCTACCTATCTATCTACCTACCTACCTATCTCTATCTATCTATCTACCTTACCTATCTGTATCTATCTACCTACCTACCTATCTGTATCTATCTATCTACCTACCTACCTATCTCTATCTATCTATCTACCTACCTACCTATCTCTATCTATCTATCTATCTACCTACCTACCTATCTCTATCTATCTATCTACCTACCTATCTGTATCTATCAATCTACCTACCTACCTATCTCTATCTATCTATCTACCTACCTACCTACCTACCTATCTCTATCTATCAATCTACCTACCTACCTATCTCTATCTATCTACCTACCTACCTACCTATCTCTATCTATCAATCTACCTACCTACCTATCTGTATCTATCAATCTACCTACCTACCTATCTCTATCTATCTATCTACCTACCTACCTATCTCTAACAATCTACCTACCTACCTATCTGTATCTATCAATCTACCTACCTACCTATCTCTATCTATCTACCTACCTACCTATCTCTATCTATCAATCTACCTACATACCTATCTGTATCTATCTACCTACCTACCTACCTATGTGTATCTATCTATCTACCTACCTACCTATCTCTATCTATCTATCTACCTACCTACCTATCTCTATCTATCTATCTACCTACCTACCTATCTCTATCTATCTATCTATCTATCTACCTACCTACCTATCTCTATCTATCAATCTACCTACCTACCTATCTCTATCTATCTACCTACCTACCTACGTATCTCTATCAATCTACCTACCTACCTATCTCTATCTATCTATCTACCTACCTACCTACCTATCTCTATCTATCTATCTACCTACCTACCTATCTGTATCTATCAATCTACCTACCTACCTATCTCTATCTATCTATCTACCTACCTACCTCTCTATCAATCTACCTACCTACCTATCTGTATCTATCTATCTACCTACCTACCTATCTGTATCTATCTATCTACCTATCTACCTATCTCTATCTATCAATCTACCTACCTACCTACCTATCTCTATCTATCTATCTACCTACCTACCTATCTCTATCTATCAATCTACCTACCTATCTGTATCTACCTACCTACCTACCTACCTATCTCTATCTATCAATCTACATACCTACCTATCTGTATCTATCTATCTACCTACCTACCTATCTGTATCTATCTATCTACCTACCTACCTATCTCTATCTATCTATCTACCTACCTACCTATCTCTATCTATCTATCTATCTACCTACCTACCTATCTCTATCTATCTATCTACCTACCTACCTATCTGTATCTATCAATCTACCTACCTACCTATCTCTATCTATCTATCTACCTACCTACCTATCTGTATCTATCTATCTACCTATCGACCTATCTCTATCTATCAATCTACCTACCTATCTATCTCTATCTATCTATCTACCTACCTACCTATCTCTATCTATCAATCTACCTACCTATCTGTATCTATCTACCTACCTACCTACCTATCTCTATCTATCAATCTACTACCTACCTATCTGTATCTATCTATCTACCTACCTACCTATCTGTATCTATCTATCTACCTACCTACCTATCTCTATCTATCTATCTACCTACCTACCTATCTCTATCTATCTACTTACCTACCTATCTCTATCTATCTATCTACCTACGTACCTATCTGTATCTATCAATCTACCTACCTACCTATCTCTATCTATCTATCTACCTACCTACCTATCTCTATCTATCTATTTACCTACCTACCTATCTCTATCTATCTATCTACCTACCTACCTATCTCTATCTATCTACCTACCTACTTACCTATCTCTATCTATCAATCTACCTACCTACCTATCTCTATCTATCTATCTACCTACCTATCTCTATCTATCTATCTACCTATCTACCTCTCTCTATCTATCTACCTACTTACTACCTCTCTCTATCTATCAATCTACCTACCTACCTATCTCTATCTATCTATCTACCTACCTACCTATCTCTATCTATCTATCTACCTACCTACCTATCTCTATCTATCAATCTACCTACCTACCTATCTCTATCTATCTATCTACCTACCTACCTATCTCTATCTATCTATCTACCTACCTACCTATCTGTATCTATCTACCTACCTACCTATCTGTATCTATCTATCTACCTACCTACCTATCTCTATCTATCTATCTACCTACCCACCTATCTATATTTATCTATCTACCTACCTATCTCTATCTATCTACCTACCTACCTATCTCTATCTATCTATCTACCTACCTACCTATCTGTATCTATCTATCTACCTGCCTATCTGTATCTATCAATCTACCTACCTACCTATCTCTATCTATCTACCTACCTACCTATCTCTATCTATCTATCTACCTACCTACCTATCTGTATCTATCTATCTACCTGCCTATCTGTATCTATCAATCTACCTACCTACCTATCTCTATCTATCTACCTACCTACCAACCTATCTCTATCTATCTACCTACCTACCTATCTCTATCTATCTATCTACCTACCTACCTATCTGTATCTATCTACCTACCTACCTATCTGTATCTATCTATCTACCTACCTACCTATCTGTATCTATCTACCTACCTACCTACCTATCTCTATCTATCTACCTACCTACCTATCTGTATCTATCAATCTACCTACCTACCTACCTATCTGTATCTATCTATTTACCTACCTATCTGTATCTATCAATCTACCTACCTACCTATCTTTATCTATCTACCTACCTACCTACCTATCTCTATCTATCTACCTACCTACCTATCTCTATCTATCTATCTACCTACCTACCTATCTGTATCTATCTACCTACCTACCTATCTGTATCTATCTATCTACCTACCTACCTATCTCTATCTATCTATCTACCTACCCACCTATCTATATTTATCTATCTACCTACCTATCTCTATCTATCTACCTACCTACCTATCTCTATCTATTTATCTACCTACCTACCTATCTGTATCTATCTATCTACCTGCCTATCTGTATCTATCAATCTACCTACCTACCTATCTCTATCTATCTACCTACCTACCTACCTATCTCTATCTATCAATCTACCTACCTACCTATCTCTATCTATCTATCTACCTACCTACCTATCTCTATCTATCTATCTATCTACCTACCTACCTATCTCTATCTATCTACCTACCTACCTATCTCTATCTATCAATCTACCTACCTACCTATCTCTATCTATCTATTTACCTACCTACCTATCTCTATCTATCTATCTATCTATCTATCTATCTATCTATCTATCTATCTATCTACCTACCTACCTACCTATCTCTATCTATCAATCTACCTACCTACCTATCTGTATCTATCAATCTACCTACCTACCTATCTGTATCTATCTATCTACCTACCTACCTATCTCTATCTATCTATCTACCTACCTACCTATCTCTATCTATCTACCTACCTACCTATCTCTATCTATCTATCTATCTACCTACCTACCTATCTGTATCTATCAATCTACCTACCTACCTATCTGTATCTATCTATCTACCTACCTACCTATCGCTATCTATCTATCTACCTACCTACCTATCTCTATCTATCTACCTACCTACCTATCTCTATCTATCTATCTATCTACCTACCTACCTATCTGTATCTATCTATCTACCTACCTACCTATCTCTATCTATCTATCTACCTACCCACCTATCTGTATTTATCTATCTACCTACCTATCTCTATCTATCTACCTACCTACCTATCTCTATCTATCTATCTACCTACCTACCTACCTATCTCTATCTATCAATCTACCTACCTACCTATCTCTATCTATCTACCTACCTACCTACCTATCTCTATCTATCAATCTACCTACCTACCTATCTGTATCTATCAATCTACCTACCTACCTATCTCTATCTATCTATCTACCTACCTACCTATCTCTATCAATCTACCTACCTACCTATCTGTATCTATAAATCTACCTACCTACATATCTCTATATATCTACCTACCTACCTACCTATCTCTATCAATCTACCTACCTACCTATCTCTATCTATCTACCTACCTACCTATCTCTATCTATCTATCTACCTACCTACCTATCTCTATCTATCTACCTACCTACCTATCTCTATCTATCTATCTATCTATCTATCTACCTACCTACCTATCTGTATCTATCAATCTACCTACCTACCTATCTGTATCTATCTATCTACCTACCTACCTATCTGTATCTATCTATCTACCGACCTACCTATCTCTATCTATCTACCTACCTACCTATCTCTATCTATCTATCTATCTACCTACCTACCTATCTGTATCTATCTATCTATCTACCTACCTATCTCTATCTATCTATCTACCTACCCACCTATCTGTATTTATCTATCTACCTACCTATCTCTATCTATCTATCTACCTACCTACCTATCTCTATCTATCTATCTACCTACCTACCTACCTATCTCTATCTATCAATCTACCTACCTACCTATCTCTATCTATCTACCTACCTACCTACCTATCTCTATCTATCAATCTACCTACCTACCTATCTGTATCTATCAATCTACCTACCTACCTATCTCTATCTATCTATCTACCTACCTACCTATCTCTATCAATCTACCTACCTACCTATCTGTATCTATCAATCTACCTACCTACCTATCTCTATCTATCTACCTACCTACCTACCTATCTCTATCAATCTACCTACCTACCTATCTCTATCTATCTACCTACCTACCTATCTCTAACTATCAATCTACCTACATACCTATCTGTATCTATCTACCTACCTACCTACCTATGTGTATCTATCTATCTACCTACCTACCTATCTCTATCTATCTATCTACCTACCTACCTATCTCTATCTATCTATCTACCTACCTACCTATCTCTATCTATCTATCTATCTACCTACCTACCTATCTCTATCTATCAATCTACCTACCTACCTATCTCTATCTATCTACCTACCTACCTACGTATCTCTATCAATCTACCTACCTACCTATCTCTATCTATCTATCTACCTACCTACCTATCTCTATCTATCTATCTACCTACCTACCTATCTGTATCTATCAATCTACCTACCTACCTATCTCTATCTATCTACCTACCTACCTACCTCTCTATCAATCTACCTACCTACCTATCTCTATCTATCTATCTACCTACCTACCTATCTGTATCTATCTATCTACCTATCTACCTATCTCTATCTATCAATCTACCTACCTACCTATCTCTATCTATCTATCTACCTACCTACCTATCTCTATCTATCAATCTACCTACCTATCTGTATCTATCTACCTACCTACCTACCTATCTCTATCTATCAATCTACATACCTACCTATCTGTATCTATCTATCTACCTACCTACCTATCTGTATCTATCTATCTACCTACCTACCTATCTCTATCTA